>JAKZHN010000027.1:0-213693 GCA_037179335.1 Cyclaneusma minus | reverse complement strand
CGAGGAGTCCTCGCCGCACCTCCTCGCCGCAACCACTTCCGGAC
The DNA here is from genome assembly GCA_037179335.1 of Cyclaneusma minus. Taxonomy (NCBI): domain Eukaryota; kingdom Fungi; phylum Ascomycota; class Leotiomycetes; order Marthamycetales; family Marthamycetaceae; genus Cyclaneusma; species Cyclaneusma minus. The sequence goes on along the minus strand of JAKZHN010000027.1, from coordinate 213,649 downwards.
CAGCAACGGCTCCCTGATGTTGCGTCCGACTTCACTCTGCAACTGTGTTCTGTGATATCAGGCCTTCGTGTCTGCAGAAAGCGCGCGGAGTGTCAAGCGGTGCTCGAGATGAGCTTGGATGGGAGCATCAAGTACCGAGGGGCATAGAATAAACTCGGATGAAAGCGACCGGCCTTGATGGTCACTGTAATTAAGCGCTTCCCGAAATCTATTCGACAGCGGAATGCAGGAAGTCTGGATATGAAGCGACTATAATGATGGGAGCCGCGTTCGGAAGTTCTACAACCCGTTTACCGTCTTCCCAAACGGGCAAGCCAACTCTTTTAAGTAAAAATGAAGGTCAAGCCCAAGCACATCTGTTTTGCAGGGATCAGCCTCGATATATCAACAACTCATCACATTCTGGGTTCTAGGGAGATACTTCACTCTCTCAGATACCCTTCATCCGCCTACAGGAGAAGTCCTACACAGGCCCCAACCCAACCTCCAACTTCTCCGCCAGTACATCCCAACTCACCTCTCCCTGCACCCTCGCCACACCCCTCAACCCATTCGCCACAAACCTCACACCCCTATCAAACTCCCCCCTCATCCTCCTGAGATGCACCTCATACGGCACCTCAGCCTCCGCCTCCGTAACACTCATCATACTAAACTCCACATCATCTCTTCCATCCCCATCACTCTCACTATCACTCTCATCCACCACAGCAGCTCTCCCACTCTGCGAGAATCTAGACGATCTAAAATCCATTCCACCTCTCCCACTCATTCCAAGCGTCGACGATCCTACCCCAATCGACCTTCTAAAATCCTCCTGCGTCCTCTCATCAACATTCCTCAGATCGCCCAACCTAACCGCCAAATCCAGCACCCCAAGCACAGCCTTCCTGATCGGCTCCAACCTGCTACTCAGCAAACACTCATTCCTAATCTTCTCCACATACCTCTCATGCACAGAAATCATCTCATCGACATCCACAGCCTTTGCAAGCTTTCGATTCATCTCTCGTGTGCTGGCTGCGAGAACGATTTCAGTAAGATGGCTGTAGAGCGTGGTGCTGAACCAGAGGAGCCGGGCACGGAGAGCAAAGAACAGGGGTGATGTGGAGGAGGCGGAGGAGAGGAGGCGGGGGGAAACGAGGATGTAGAGGGCGCGGCGGATCTGGAAGAGGAGGGTGAACGTGGAGCGGTAGGTTGTTATTGCGTCGTTGGTGATGATTATTTGGACGGGCCAGGTGAGGCGGTAGTCAATTTGTATGCTTGCCAGAGCTTTGACAGTTCGACGCTGGTTAACGATGTCTCTGTACTTAGTAGGAAGGACTTTAGCGCGTATACGATCCTGGATGACTGTGGGTATGGGCGTTACGACGGTTTGGAGGAGCTCGGTAAGGGTGAAGCGGTCGTTCCAGGCGGCTTTGCCGGTGTCGAGCATTTCGAAGACGGTAGAGGAGAAGTTGTTGCCGATGGAGCCGTCGCTGAGGAAATAGATGTGTTCTAAGGCGGAGAGAGAGGCGCTTAGGCCGCAGTTCGTGAAGAGGAGGTGGTGGAGGTTGGATGATGTGGTATGGTGTTTGCTTTCGATCCATCGGTCGAAGGCGAGAGCGAAGAGTTCGGAAAAGGGGGCGAGGTCAAGTATGTTCCCCGATTGATGAGTGCCGGAGATGGAAGCAAACTCAAGGGGTGGCTCTTGAGTCCTCCGTGCTCCGTCCTCATTCTCATATTTGCCCAAAAGCTTCAGGACAACCACGCTCTTTCCAGTGGTAAAGATACGGTTAATCGTTGTCTTGAGGAAACTTGGAGCGTGCAGAGCACCTTGCTGAGTCCTCCTAAGCCTGAAACGATCTTGCCATATTGACGACCGTTCAACACTCGTAGCAGACTCTGAGACGAAGAATGTTTTGTCATCGTTCTCGACTTCGCCATCCTCCATCCACTTTCTCATTGGCCGTAAGTAGACCTGAAAGCAATCGCAGAATAGCGTTCCCATGAAGCGGTAGAGCTCGATGTTGCCAGCAGCCTGGGCAATGCAAGTCTCGTTGTAGAGAAGTTCCAGGTAGCGAAAAGCATGGATGTGAGGATCATTCTCCAAATTCTTAACAATTGCAGACAGATGACTTAACAACTCGATATCGTGTGCCAGAGCAGTCTTGACCTCGATCATACTGACAACCGGGTCGACATTAGGCGCCACAAATTTGCGCTCCATTTCTGTGACCCTCCTCTCAAATGCCTTCACATGCAGGTCGATTTTTGACGAAAGGACCTGTGTCAGAGGGACTGCCTGTCTGCTCTTGCTCCAAGATCGCAGTATCTGCAAGACTGTTCCCGACGAAGCGAAGTATTCCAATATCTCCTCGAAAGCTTTGCGGGATGTGTTCTGCAGGGTGAACGTCCCTGCTGTTACTACCACACGCTTGTCGGCCTTGGCCGTCTGGAACAGAGAGGTCGGTAATCCTAGCAGCATGAACAGGATCTCACGAATGGCCTGGACTCCTGTTAATGGTACCAAGGCCCTCTGGTCTTTCAACGGCTTTTCGGACTCCCGCCAGAACTGAGATTCCTGAAGTCTGGTGAAGCCTACTTTGTCGACATGGCATAGAAAATCCTCCAGTCTCCTGAGATTCTCGTCGTCCACACTCGAAAGCGCGGTTTCATCCGTCACATCGGACTCCGCAATCTGGCTGTCCACGGCTTCATCTTCAGAGCTTGAGCCAGCATAGTTGATAGTTCGCCAGACCTCCTTTTCTCTCAAGAGAGGGTCTTCGGCAGCCAAATCTTCCCATCTGAGTCGAACTTCAGGCTCCGGCTCCGGAGGCTGGAGAAAGTCCAAATCTGAGCGCCAGGTCGTAGTCGGTTTGCTGGAGAGTTGAAGCAGTAAGTCAAGCATCTCGGGCGTCCATTTCGCGTCTGCTTCAGCAAGCTTGCTTACACGCTCCTGGAGTGCATCGGCCAGGTTGTCCTGATTGTGGATTCGAAATTTCTCTTCGAGGCCTTCAAGCTGCTCAAAGACTTCGAAATGATTGGTTCTGACATGGTTCTGATGTCGTAGTAATCGGAGAGCGGACTCTTTGTGAGCATTAAATTTCTTGGCATCTTTCTAGAAGTCCATTAGCATATCATACATTCGGACCTCCCATCATCCCGCAAGGAAATTTTGTGCCTGAACACTGAACATCAGGACTGGAGTGCCTTCCCACTCGAAACAAACGAAAGTGATGGGCTGAGAGTTGAAATGACAGCTCGAGAGAATCGATTGGAAATGCAGGAAGAGAGAGTCGATGGGAAATGCAGGAACGAAAATTTCTACAATCAAGACAACGGGGATGCAATTCGAGGGCTAGAAATTCCACTTCTGCGGCTGTAAATTGCATCAGCGGGTTTCGGGATAGCCGGCTGTCCAAGTAATCCATAGAGCATCTGCACTGCAGATTGACTGATCCAATTGTTGATCGTGGCGTCGTAGAAACATGTCTCGAACGTGAAGAAGTGGAAATAGGCTCACCTGAGAGGTCACAGAAGTAACGAGCTCGACCAGCTCATCCGTCAGAGCGCCCAGCCTCGCAAGATGGGCCATCTTGTCAGTACAGGCCGTCGTCGAGAACCCACGATGGTTGGATGTCGTCGCGGTCACGGGAGACGCGTCCCCCACATATGCTCGCGATGCCAAGCAACGCTGTGCACGGACCACAGCGGCAGTTGCCGAGTTCCAGAGAGGAGTTATCCGTCGCATGTCCAAAATGCATATATCCACGTCGGTGTCTGGAACTTTTTAGGGATTCCAAACCCACGCTTGTCTGCAAGATGGCTATCGCACGGCCTATACGAGCCCTCGGCTTTGCGACGCTGGTGCTATGTATGTTCCTGATCTACCAGATCTTTGTCAGTCACCCGCCCGTGGTGAATGGGCCGGGGAAGACGATGGAAAAGATGGATCGGGATCCTCAACTAGATCGTGAGTCTCGGGGAGATGTTGAAGTTGGAAGAAAAGATAGCTGACTACGCTTGACAGCTTCGGGAGAGCCGGAAGGTCTTTTAACAAGAGCGACAAAGGACTACGAGCCTGGCAATGCGAACTCGCCGAGAATCAACGCTACCATCCTGTCGCTGGTTCGAAATAACGAGTTGGACGGCATGCTCCAGTCCATGGGGGACTTAGAACGGACGTGGAACCATAAGTTCAACTATCCGTGGACCTTCTTCAACGATGAGCCATTTACAGAGGAATTCAAAAAGCGAACACAGGCGCAAACGAACGCTGAATGCAGATATGGTATGCCAGGACACATTGGAAGCTGCGCCTGCGCGGGAAAGGGCTTGCTAACACCTTCTCCGCAGAATTGATTCCGAAAGAACACTGGGAAATGCCATCATGGATCAACTACGACCTCTTCCAAGAATCCGCCAAAGTCCTCAAGGAGAACGACATCCAATACGGCGACATGATCTCTTACCACCAAATGTGCCGCTGGAACAGCGGGCTCTTCTACAAGCACCCGGCCCTCGCCAACATCCGCTATTACTGGCGCGTCGAGCCCAAAGTACATTTCTTCTGCGACGTCGACTACGACGTGTTCCGCTACATGCAAGACAACAACAAAACCTACGGCTTCACCATCAATTTGTACGATGCGCCGCAATCGATTCCTACTCTGTGGCCCGAGACTATCAAGTTCCTTGCCGAGCATCCGGAATATCTGCATGACAATAATGCGTTTAACTGGGTTACGGATAGTTCGCGCCGGCCGGATCACAATACGAAAGCTCATGGCTACTCGACTTGCCATTTCTGGAGTAATTTCGAAATTGCCGATATGAACTTCTGGCGTAGTCAGGCATATGAGGACTATTTCAATCACCTCGATCGTGCGGGTGGATTTTTCTATGAGCGGTGGGGCGATGCGCCAGTGCACAGTATAGCGCTTGGATTATTCGAAGACTCGAGTAAAATACATTGGTAAGCCGTGATTGTCAACTCAGACTTCTCGTTTACTTTGGTTTCTGGATAGCAGGAATAAGCTTGTTTCCTTACTGATCGGGAGTACTAATTACTTTTGCACAGGTTCCGCGACATCGGCTACCAACACATTCCCTTCTTCAACTGCCCCAACTCACCGAAATGCAAAGGCTGCATCACGGGCCGCTTCACCGATGGCGAACAGTGGCTCAACCAGGAAGACTGCCGACCAAACTGGTTCAAGTACGTCGGAATGGGCTAAGCATCCCCAGGTTTCAAAGGTCCTCGGTTGTCTACCCATAGGCGCCTCCATCTTTCTCATTCCACGGTCCGAATCTGCTTCTTGTGTCTTGATAAAGTGGTTTTCCGGGTTTTCTCCAGCGTCAGGAGCGAGGTAAAAATGCAGGAGTCGCATCGCAAGCGATGTGCACTGGAAGTAATAACGTTCTAGATTTCCATCACTGTCGCAGCATAGTAGGGCGTTTTCTGGGAGCGTTCTGGTTTCTTTGTTTCTTTTTCGGTGGACCCGTGGATAGAGAAGGAGAGGATTGTGTTTTGGTATCACGAAATACTGAAATGCTACGTTGCGGCTCCTTTCTGGACAGTCGCAGTGGGAAGGCGTGGGAGCCACGCTGCTGGCCTGCTACGTGGGCGAGAAGCGAGAGAATGGAACATAGTGAGGTGACGAGACTTTCCGCATTTGTCGAGTGAGGTTTTGATTTACTCGTGTTGTCTGCAGTGACGCTGATTTCGATGCTATCCTATTGTCTCAGTTGGATTGGAATTTACCTCAACCCTATGACTAGAGCTGGTTAGGGTTGCATAGTACGATGAATTGCATACTTAATCCTGCTAAATAGCCCCCAATATTAGGAATTCTGCGCGGTGTTGCGCCGGCTCTGGGGGATGTTGTACAACAGGGTGCTAGTTCATATGGTCACGTTGTTCGACATGAACTTGGGGAGAAAGCTCAGAACATGTGGTTGTAACATAGGTAGTACTCTCTATAGAACCCAAGCTGACTGATCAAGCGCCAAGTGATCAATCGATCTTTAACAAGAAAGAAAAAAAAAACAATAAAGCTGCCGCCTTCATGCTTCGAACTCGAAGCTTAAAAAAGGTCGCCAAATGTTGCTTAGCCTCTGTGATCCACTCTAGATGCAAATACGCACCACAAGGAAACAACCACTAATCTAAGACACCCATTTGACGATATGCACTCCTCGCAAATTTGTATATGAGGCACCTGGGCAGATTGCCCCGCCTATTTTCTCCTGCGCTTCCTCTCCACTTGACCCTCACACTAACTGAACTGATTGTTGAATGTCGGATCTGCAAACCGATACAAATGGGAGGAAAGAGATGTGGAGTTGTGCCCGGCCGAAACCCGAGCAGGTCTGACGTTGTCTATGAGTGGACTTCAGGGAGGCCAGGAGTCAGGAGTACTGCTCCGAGCAAATCCAATTTATTTCATCACCTCGGCCTCTAGATTTATGTTTCCCATACTCCGCTTTGCGTGCCAGGTTATTCCGTGTATGAATTCGAAATCTGTCGCATGAGGAGAAGAGGTATGGAGAGGACTGAGGAGAGAAGAGCTGAAGGAGCCCTCTCTCGTCCGTGTATATATAAACCTCTAGCTGATTAAGAGAGCTGCCAAGGCGCTATCCTGCAACAAATCCAGGCCCCTCTGGTGTTGGGCCAATTCGTCCAACGGGTGGTGTCAGCCTTTGTCAATGATCTGAAAAGTATCATGCTTTCAATAAGCTCGCTAAAATTCTGAGACCATTGTAATCGTAATCTCCAGAAAATTCTGCATATTTTGGTGTGCGCCATGGATTTCTGTCGACATGCAACAAAACTTAACCAAGCGCTCCCATTCGCTGAAGTTCGATATATCTTTAGCGGCTTTGCAAAGATATAAATTTAGCGCGCCGCCTTTACCACTGCTAGCCGACCGGAATCCTGTTGCGAACCGGTGAAATCTCGCTCGGGTTCGGCAGAAGCTTTGGATGTGACAGACTTTAGGTGGGGTATCATCGGAACTTGGCTTTCAGTTCTCCGGCCTCCATTCTCCTGGTATGCCTCGAGACGTCTGTCTGCTCAAATTAAGCCGCTGAGCGGGCGGTTAGAATCGTACTGCCTTCACGAGACCGATTTTCTCAGTACGCTGGCGGTCCAAAGACCGTAACCAGTCCATCCGTCCCAGCACAGCACCACTGATCCCCCCTCCCCTCATCCTTCCACGCCACCTTACTAACAACATTCTTACTCTCCTTTTCCTCCCCCATCCTCCCCACCTTCTTTTTCCGCTCTCCCTCCTCCAGACCCGGCACCCTAACCCTCTCCATCACCTCCCCCGTCATCGTATCCCAAACCACACACTCCCCATCACCCCCCTCCCCACCCCTCTCACTCCCCCCAACCACCCACCTCTCCAACCCCCCAAAACAGGTTCCCACGCGATACTCCCCCACCTCCGCCCCCTTGTAACTCCTCAGCAAGGCCCCATCCCTCCGATCCATCAATCTCACAACACCATCCAACGCACCGACCAATATCCCCTGCCCATCTCTCGTGATGTCCAGAGAAACAACCGGCTTCCCAATCACATCCGTATCCACCTTCCCCTTCCTCACATCATAGCACCTCACCCTCCCATCCACACTGCCGCTGTACACCTCAGCACCAGCGGTCATTACTACCTGCACAGCATCCTTCGCTTCCCCCCAAACCATAACCGGCTTCCCTCCACCACCACCACCACCACCACCGCTCCTGACATCCCAAATCCTCACCGTGCCATCATAGCCCCCAGACACCACCAAACTGTCCCCCTCGCCGGCAAAAGTCACTGAATTTACGCGTCCAACGTGGCCGTTATTACCGCCCCATCTGCGTAAAGTATTTCCTGTTGCGACGTCCCAGAGAAAAACAGTGCGGTCGCCGCCGCAGGAGGTGAAGGTGGCGTTGTCGTGTGCGACGGATAGGTCAAGGACGGCGTAGGTGTGGGAGGTGTAGGTTTGGATGAGTTGGGTGGGCTTGGGTGGTGTTGGGGCGGAAGATGTGGACGAGGTGGTTATGGATGAGGAGCCGGATTTTTGGGGGGCAGCGGAGGGGCGGGAGGGGTTGTAGAGGCGGATGGAACGGTCGGCGCTGCCGGTTAGGATGTAGGTGCTAGGTGGGGCAGAATAGGTTAGGGCGTGGACGGGACCTGTGTTGTTTTGATATTTCATTAGTATAGAGTACGTTTTAAGTGGATAGTGAAGCTGGCAGAGAGGGTAATTGGTGGATATAACGTACCATTGGAGCCGCGGAGCTGGGTGAGCGGGCGGTTTGGGAAGGACATTTACATTGTTTGCGGGCCCGCGGGGGCGGTGGGCGATTTTCCGACGCTTGCGCGAAGAAGCTGGCTTTGCGGTGTCGAAGTACGACTTTCGACTTTCGAAGATAGCAGAGTTGAGGTTCTGGATATCTCGGTGTCGCACCAGTCCGTGGTGTTCGGGGTGGGAAGCGATGAGGTCCGAAAAAGCTTTTGGATTGCGGGGATGTGGGGAAAGCGGGTCGGAGCGGGATCTAGCGGGGCCGGACGCCGAGATACCCCGGACTTTGCCCTGGGGTCTTTTGCTACATGTAGCTCAAATCCAAGACAGAATTTGGAAGTTGGGTTCAAGAAGATTGTGGTGGGTCGCATTTCTCTCAGTTTGTCATTTTCTTGTGTACAAGTGACGCGGAAGTCGAAGCAATTCTTTCTGAACGAATGTCGTGGGGGTCCACTGTCCATCAGCGAAAACGCTGTACAACATACGAGGAAAGAATGGCAGGCCAGCCTATCAGAGGCTGAAACCACACACTTGTCAGCCTCATATCCGCCGTCAGAATAAGGTTGGACCGGAAGCTGGGACGAGTGACGAATTGGCTTCAGGCACAAGTGTATTCCGGCCTTCCGGGTCCTCCGCTTCGTACTTTGACTTTCGCCTCGTGGACCCTTGGAACTGCCATGGAGAAAACATGACTCATTTAAAGTGCGGTCAATCTTGTATAATGGTGAATATCAAATAATCATTATGTACCTGTACACGAGACCTGTGAAGAGTATCAAAAAGCAATCCAATCCCTTTTCGAAGCTCAATGCAACCTTCTCATATCCAGTCTCAAAACCGCAGCTGAGTCCATGTACATGCGCTCTATAACTCCGAATGCGACTTAGGACACTGGAAAACGTCTCCCAGCGGAGCCCCAAACAGTATCGGATCATCAGCAACATAAACCGTGTTATAATCCACATCCACACACTTCATGCCACCCGTCGGACCAACATGCGGGCAATGTACCTAAACACAACGATTTAGCCCAAATCCGACCCTAGAGAAAACACTCCGGCTCCATAGCAGAAACTTACTTCAGGTCTGATATGGGTTAGGAGAACATGAATCGTTCTACAAACCACATTGTCTCCCCAAACCTCGTCATAAGTTCCAAATGGCTTTTCGGCGAGCTTAGCGGCACAGTCGGCGACGCTGTTTCGTCATCTTGTTAACTCGTCTCTCTCCTTGAATCTGCAATCCTTGAAAATGGGGTACTGGAGACTTACGAGCTGTACTGCTGATGATCCCCTACGCAAAATTGTTGAATACTCTCACACAGCGTTTTGCGCGCCGCAGCCTGAACGGCCGGATTCTGAGTCATCGCTCCAGTCTCGGTCGTAACCCACAACTGCAAGTTCGGAATCCAGCCATCATAGTAAATCACCGCGCCCTTATCGTCAAATCTCCAAAAAGCGATCTCCTTCAATGTCGAAACGTATTTGCCATTGTCAGGAGAACTTTCGTTTACAACTCTGCTGTCCAGATACACAACGCTTGCGGCGACTTCGGGACAGCCGCTGGTGAACTCGACGATAGTGGCATTTGTGAGAGCTGTGTAGCTGGGTGCTGATGGAGGCTCGGAGAGTGCGAAGAAGTACTCGACTGAGTCGTCGAAGCCGGTGAAATTGCCAATTGGTGTGATGCGGCCGGATGCGTTGACGTTGAATAGTCCGGGAGGGACAGCGGAGGCGCCGTGGGCTAGAACGGCTAGGTTGTTGGGGTAGACTGCGAGATTGTAGATGTCCGTGATACTTTGATGAATGAGTATACATGTGAGAATGGGGTTTTTGATAAGACTTGCGTTTTCAAATTGCGGGCTTGGAAATCTTTAGTGGTGGTAGCAATAACTGCTAGGTGAAAAGTAGCAAGCAACGCGGCAACAGACTTGAGTTTTTCCTGAAGACGCATCTTAGCTAAACGATGGACTTAATATAAGGAATAGGAAAAGCGAATAAGAAAGATTGAGCAGATAGCGAGCAAGTAATGATGCATGCCCAAGCTGAAGAAAGGAATACCAAAGTACTTCATGTTGCCAAGGTCCGGACGAACCGAATTCTAAGTACTCACGATGAAAGTCCATGGGCATAATCCGTAAAGGTTCTCCATAGAACACGAGGCCTTGGAGCAGCGCACGAAAGTGGCTGAAACGGAAGTTAATTCGATAACGCTCCCCGGATCCCGCGACGAAGCAAGTCACTGGTAACTTTAAGCTTTATCTCGTGGCACGGAAGCAGGATCCCTGTTTGAGGTGTTTGATCAGAACAAAATGTTGCAATATTCCTGGTCGGGGATTTTCTGGCAGGCACAGATTCCGTGCCATTCCTCACTCGTGCGACGTTCCCGCTGTACAAGGAAATAGTGTTGGCTCGTTGCGGAGGTGCTGTTACCGTCAGACGCAGCAGTTGGAACTCTGGAGGGATAGTGCTGAAGGAAGACTACGGAGACGTCGGACTAGATCATATGAACCCCGCCTCCGGCCGCGGGCCAGCCATCCTAGGACAGCGGAGACGGGAGTTCTTGAAGTTACTTTTGATAGATGGCTGCCTCCGTCGGGCCCTAGAGAGGTTCGAAACTCGGAGTAAGGGTGTTCGTAGTCCGCCAAATATAGATTGGCTATGAGATGAGGTTGAATTTCATAAAAAGAGCTTGGACCAGCGCCACGATCATGTAGTCAGTCAGGTTGGACTTCGTAGTCGCTTTGATCTCATCCCGTCTCAACCTCATCTGATATTCTGTTGCCGTTGCAAGATGACGGCCAGTTGAACGACGGAATCAGATTGTGGTTCCAGTGTCGTCGAACACAAAAGCATTACCAGTGATCAGCGAGGAAGATGTCGTCCTTCCGTAAGGAGACTAGGGGGCTAGGTCAATGTACCAGTACCGTGGAGCCAGAAATCCGCATTGACGAGTTTTGAAGCTCCAATGCAATATTGCTGCTGTGATACTCGTGGCTGTCCGGCTTTACCCGAGAGGACGTTTCACAGACGTGAAACAGTTTGGTTGCGACAAATCTTCAATCCTCTCAGATCGAGACGTGGGGGAGCCGTATGATCCGGTTCCATGTCTCTGGAATCCCAGGACTGATGGTAGTCACGCCGCCGGTAGCACACACCAGAACTGGACTAGTGTTGGCTCGTTTGGACGCCCCAAACTCCGAAGTGTGCAAGTTATGGCTGGTGAGGCGCCCGGTTGCTCATTATTTCTCTTCCTGGTGTGTTTCGCTGGTGGGAGCAGTGACGTTGGATCCCAGGATACACAAGTAATGCGTCCTGGGCACGAGGTGGGTTGTCGGAAAGACAGCCGCGAAACGGAGAATTAGTTGGTTGAAGATGAGGAGGGATGTGAAGGAGGTTTACATGTACCTGGAGCTTAAGTACTCGTTTAGATACGAGGCTCGGGCCGTCTGTGTTCCGACCGACAATTGATCCGGAATTCTTTGGCGTCAGATCATCGACCTCCTATCTGCAACTTTCAGGCTTGGGAAATTTCATACCTGCATAAATCGCCTCCTTTTCCCTCGGAACCATTGAAATTTACTGCATTTCCCATATGCCGTCCATTGTCTGGATAGCGGCTTTGCTGAAGCAAGACTTCCGTTAAAAAGGGAAAGAAGACAGTAATATTACGCAGCTCTTTCGTTCCTTCGACCTTTCGCTCTCGCCACTCCTGCATCTGCCCTTTCTGCAGATCCCAAACGTCATTCCACTTTACAAGATTCAAGCTAATTGCGCCCCGCCCTTACAGCGGCCCAAATATTCCCCATGCCTGCCTCATGGCAGTTGAGCGAAAACAGCGATGAGGCCGCGACCCAGCTCATGTCCTCCTTCGTCGACGAGCGCCCCCCACCACCACCTCTAGTCAAGAAAGCCAAGAACAACTGGGAGCGCAACGAGCCCATATTCGCCGCCGCCGACCGCGAAGCCTCTCGTCGCCGCTGTCCCTGGTGGTATCACCGATACCGCCGCTACATTAACATATTCGTCGGCATCATACTAAGCTGGACCATTGCCACACGATACATCATTCCCATTTGGACAAACCAAACACTACTGGACCGCATAGTATCTGGCGCAAACACCATCTTACCAGGAGTTGACGAGCAGGGACTAGGCCTTTTCGGCTCCAACGCAAAACCACCCTTAGGAAATATGATCCACGTCCAAGATCTCGACCCCAAGTTCGTGCCCACGGTTGGCGCAAACCACCACGGCGGGCGCCTGATAGTCGTCGGCGACGTCCACGGCATGAAATCCGAACTCATGGACCTCCTCGACAAAGTCCACTTCAAGCAACAACACGACCATCTAATTCTCGTCGGCGACCTAATCACTAAAGGACCGGACTCGCTCGGTGTTCTCGAACTCGTGCAATCGCTTCACGCATCAGCCGTTCGTGGAAACCATGAAGATAAAATCTTGGGTGCGCTGAAACAGTTGGCTACTAAGGAGCAGGAGATTTCGAGGATGGGGGATGAGAGGGATGAGGAGTTTAAGGAGGATATGCGGTGGTCGTTTTTGAGTAAACATGATCGGGCGATGGCGAAGGTGTTGAGGGACAAGCCGGAGGTGGTGAAATGGTTGGAGGGATTACCTGCGATTTTGAGGGTGGGAGAGATTGGGGAGATGGGCGAGGTGGTTGTGGTGCACGCCGGGCTGGCGCCGGGTGTGCCGTTGGAGAAACAAGATCCGTTTTATGTTATGAATATGCGGACTATTGATTTGAAGACGAATACGCCGAGTGAGAATAGGGACGGGAATTGTTGGACTAAGGTGAGTCGGCGCTCGTGGCTTCTTGGATTTAGAGGCTTTTGCACTCCCCGACACGTTTGAGCAAAACCTGGAATGTATGAGTGGCATATTTTGAATGGGTACTAATTAGAAACAAGGCCTGGAACTACTACCAAAAGAAACAACATAAGAAGAACCGAAGCACCGTCATCTATGGCCATGACTCAAAACGAGGGCTGAGAATCGAAGACTATAGCAAAGGTCTGGACACGGGCTGCGTAAAGGGCGGCAAGTTGACAGCTTTGGTTATCGAGGGAGGGGAGCTGGAGGCGAAGCAGGAGGTGGTCGCTGTCAAGTGTAAGGCTCTGAAGGAAGAGAAATGAAGAAAGATCTCTGCGGTGATGGATGTCAGAGCGACATGAAGATGCGCCTGTGTACGACTTCAAGTCGATGCGCGGAGGACTGGCTATAGCCTGCCCTTGCTGGGGTCCACAACTCCTTGGGCCATATCGAGTAAACCCGGGGGTTTCTGATACACTGCGTGATTCGGAATCACTTGAAAACTCCCAGTTACTTGGAGACTCCTGATAGCTCCGAAAGTGCACGACTTCAGAGACAGTCGTTGGACTTCTCACGTCCCACAATATGACGATGACTGTGGCGAGATCAATGTCTCACGTGGTGGCAGATCGCCCCTTGTGAGTGTCTGAATAGTGGCTACCAGATACCAGTCAGTGGCAGCGTGTTAGAGCAAGGGGTATCCACGTATCCGGGGGAGGAGTAGGAACCCTGGAACTGTTCCCTCAAGTGTACGGTTTCGAAGGAAGAAAAATAAACAAGAATTTCCCTCATCCGCGATGGTTGTTACTGCGTTGCCCAGTCGACTATGTCTGATGAGAGATCGCGAGTGTGATATCGTAGAGGATGGCGGATGATACATCTCGAGTGATGATAGTAGACCTTTCGCGTTGTCTGCTTCGGGAGTTATCGAGTACTCCGTGCGAGGCTTGTGGGATCGCGGTGATGAGATTACTTTGGGCGGGATGAGAAACCAGAGGAGTCGGAATGAATGTCTGATGAAGAGTGGAGATATTTGGTAGAGTTAAGATGGGAAGGTTGTAAAAAAAAAAAAACCTGAGTGCTGGTCCGCTGGAGGTTCGAGACTGGTAGGGCTGTAGTGGAGAAAGAGGACTGAGAGTGGAATGACAGCTTGTGGGGGAAGTGGACCTTATCGAAGAAACAGAGTGGAGGCTCTGCGTGTATGATGTACAGAGGGAGCCAATCAATATGACGGAGGACGTGGGTGTCCCGAGAGGCTGATACCGAGAGGCGAAGCTATCAGAGGGTGTAGAGGTGAGGCCACCAAGTGTGAAGAGCATGCTGGGGATCGGCGAAGAAGGGCAGCGCTTAGGGTAGAGGCCTTTCCTCAGCTTCAGTCAGGGGATAATGATAGGTATCCGATTGTTGTTGGCAACACGACTGGGTGGCGGTGGCATTGTCAGGTACAACGCCTTGCATCGGGCGTTATGGAAGCAGCCAATGGACGTCTTTATCCAGCTGATCCTCCTGGGGTTCTCTTCCTCGGTGGCCCCTTTTCAGCACCTCGGTGAGCTCGACAGCGATTCCGCCTGCCCTGCCGGGGGCCTGGTGCGTGGCTTAGGTGTTTAGGCTTTGAGATGGGCGTAATCGAGCATAGGTGGTGAGTGGTGACCGTATGGGCTGTGGTCACTGGTGGGTGACTAGGTCCAGAGTCTGGGATTGCGCCTGTTTATGCAGGTTGGGATGAGATGTGGGTCAACATACGGCAAAAAATCAGGCTATCAGCACATGCAGATTTATTGTAGGCCAAATTCGGACAATCCAGAATCTGCAAGATGCAATCATGCGACCACCACCAGACCCACCATGCTCAGCAACATCAAACAAGGCAGCCCCTGGCCCTGGTCATCCCAAGTATGTGGCACCCTAGACCGGCTCTAGTTTAGCTACTTTTCTCGAATACTTTCCTGACTGGAGTACACAAGTTGTGTGCAAAAACTAAAAATTACAAAACTTGCCGTGAAAATCGGATATTTCGAAATTTTGATCCAGATTTGTACCACTGGTAATTTATTTCTAGACCGGGGAACAGACCGGTCCCGTCCCGTCCCGTTTGGAGGCTGAATTGAGCCAGCACGGTCTCGGCGCTTATTGGCGGCTTATAACCACCACACCCACAACTTCGAGCGTGGGGGATCGTCGACATGAATATGATCAAAGAATCATGTTTCCGAGGGAAAAAGTGGAGACTGGCATGAATCGGGCTGTTGAGCGGTAAAAGTTTCATGTGCCTTAAGCATTACCACGATCCTCTGATTCCTATTATCCAGCTGCCCTGCAAAGCATTAATACTCCCCAATCTGGACATATACGTGCCACGCTCTTGCATATTTGCTCTCGTCCAATACACTTTGTCGTCGCGCTATTACTCATTTCTATTTTTACGACTTTTGGACTTACTGCGAGTTTTTAAATCCGGATATCCAGAGCTGTCAATAGATCAAATGGACCAAGTTACCATCGATTTAAGGAAGATTTTCCAGTCTATATGAAGTTTTAAATCTGGACCAACCTACCGAGATTCCAGGGCTCGGAGTAATTGAGGCAATGCGAGGCTGGCACTGATTCAGCACTCCGAGCTTACCTATCGAAGTCTGCGGCCTGCTCTGAGGTACTTAGACTTGTCATTTCGCTAAGAGAAAGTAATTTTTTTTTAAAAAAAACCCCATAAGAACAGCCCGTTTCTCCAAGATTTCCTCCGGGCGTATTATTGAACGACCAAGTGCCAGTCAACCAGTCTAGACTCAGATCTGCTGCCCGGACTGGATGTGTACCCATTCAAAGGTTCCTAAAATAGACTAGATAGACTGCCAGTTCAAAATACCAGCCCAAAGTCTGGCTTGCGCGACCCCTGTATCGATTCAGGCTGGAAGCAAAACTGATTGGCATCAGCCCCCGACCCGAGCCCCTGGGTCAGGAACAGCACGACCCAATTCATGGGTTGAAAGTGTGACTCATAGGTCCCGTGAGCTCACTATCAACCTTTGAGGTTCAACCTAAGCCACGTAGCCAGCGAGGCTGTGTACAACTGAGGCCATATACACGACCTTGGACTACTCCTGAGCCGCTTGGTGGTCAAGCGCGGTTAAGAAACTGTTTCTATTGGCAACTGCCTCGTTTCATGGCGTGCAAGCTATACATATCTGGGAAACAGACTGCATCATGCATACGTTCTCTGGAAAGAAAGCAGATGAAGCCAGCCCAGGCGACCATCAAGACGAGGCCGTTGGTAGAAGCTTCTCACTCTGGCGGTCTTTATATATTGGTAGAGCAAGCTCTAGATGTTCGAAGGCAAACTCACATCACCTAGAAATCTCTCTCATCTCACATCTTTTCTTACTCTCAGTGACTAGCTACGTGTACCGCCATGTACTCCATCGATCTCCGAATCACTAAATCCGGCCACGAGCTCTCAAACGATACCTCCGGAGGGCTCCCAGATGAACCGGTCAGCGCGGCTTCGGAAGAAACGGCCAATACCCCATCCGATGAGACATCTAGTATCCCCTCGGACGAACCAGCCAGCGTGTCTTTGGTCGAACCGCACGGCGTGCCCTTGAATAAACTATCGAACGTCACATCAGATGGAACGGCCAACATGCCACCGGATGAGAAATCCATTGTCGCCTCCGATGAACCGACTGGCGCGTCCTCAACCGAAACGGAAAGCGTGCCCCTGAATAAACCATCAAGCATGCCCATGAATGAACCTGCCAACACACTACCCGGCGAGACATCTGACATCCCCTTACATGGACCGGCCGGCGTAACCCTAGATGAACCTGCCAGCGTGCCGATTATTCTCGAATGCGGTAACGATTTGCTGACGCGCGAGCTCTATTGCGCGTCTGGTAAGTCTCCCCTCTGCAGCGGCCGTATCTGATAACACCTTTTAAGCTGACTTTCTGATGCTTCAGATGTCGAAGATGATGATTCGAAAGAACAAGCAGCACATGTCACTTCCTCTTCCCATCAAGACTCCGGCTCCAAGTCCCAAAATCCGTGGGAGGTCATACCTAATCACCCCCCTTTCGCCATACCCGGTCCTCCATCTCCTTCGCCCGATGCACGCAAGCGCCGTCTCCAGCGACGCCACGAAAGGCCTCTGGCTGAGGCGGACGAAACTATGATGTCCGGTGGTTTGGCGAGCGAGGATATACCGCCTTCCGATGGAATATTCAGTGTCCCCTTGGATGAACCTGCCAACGTGCCCTCAGAAAAAACATCATATGTACCCTCAGGCCCTTGGAAGAAAAAGTGCGTCTTGGAATTAGGTATGTAATCCCACTTAGGACTTTTTATCCTTGACTTACATTGCGTACCTAGATGTCGACGATTTTCAACCATCAGACGGAGTCTTCAACTTGCCCAAAGACGCTTGGAAAATGAAATACATTCTGGAACATGGTAAGTCCTCCCGACTAACGGCTGATAATTCCTTCAGCTTACATTGTAGATGGTGGCGGGAATCAGCCGTCAGATGTACTTCCCGAGGCGTCTCCGAACTCTGCGCAAGGGAACTCCTTTATTCCAATGGGTAAACATTGCCGCTTATAGATTATTGTTATTATTCTAATGTATTTAATAGATGCAGATGGATTCCAACCTTCGGATATAATTTCCAGTACAGCCCCGGAATCCTGGAGAAAGAAATGTACTTTGTCGCTAGGTATATAGTCCCGTCTTAAGGCGTGTTGTATTCGATCTAATATCAAACAGATGGTGGTGGAGCTCGCGGATTGTCGCCGCTTATAATCATACAGGAATTGATGGATATTATTCGGAAGATGGAGACCAATCACCCCGACGGGGCTGCCGACTCTTCGTACCATCCGTTGGAATTCCAAATGCCCTATGATCGATTTAATCCGACTCCTTAGAATCCCGCGAGGTTTCTCCCTTGTCACTATTTCGATCTCATTGGGGGAACTAGTACAGGAGGGTAAGCAGTTTTTCCCCTTGCTAGACCACGCTGCTTCTAAAGATCAATAGTCTGATAGCAATCATGCTTGGCCGAGTACGAATGAGCGTCGAGAACTGCGTGGATGCGTACAAAAGCTTGTCAAAGGAGGTCTTCGGACACAGAGAAACTCTTAAATACCTTCCTGGCTCGTATTACGATGCTACAAAACTTCAAGGGGCTATTATGAACGTAGTGGACCGGTGGGTTCCAGATAGCCTGAATGGGTTCTGAGAACGCGGCGAACAGCAGTTTCAATCAGACCTTGATGATGTTTGCAAAAGGTACGTTCTCCAACATATTCTTGACGATGCTCGACTGACCATGAAATTAAAGTGTTGTTTGCGCATACGGCGAATCCGGTCATCAAGGGAACGAATTGATCTATCTTTTCAGATCATACAAGACGTATTCACGCGGGTGGATCGATAACATGATACGGCCGCCGAATATGGGAGAAGACGATAGGATGCCGATTTAGCAAGTTGCTCGGGCAACTTCTGCGGCTCCGCTATATCTTGATCCCGTGGTGATTCAAGGACGCAAGTTCGTCGACGGTGCTTTCGGTTCCAACAATCCCTCGATGGAACTCTTTCTGGAAATTCCAAACACCACCCCAGGCGCTCGCAACGAGATGTTGGTCAGCATTGGAACCGGCAAAACGAAACCAATCGAACGCTTCAGCAAATCGTGGCTCTGGGGGCATATACATGCAGCAGGAGCGGCAATTAAACTGGCTTCCGATACCGAGATGGCCCACGAGCAGGTGTCCCGTATGGTGGGAGATCCTTCCAAGTACTTTCGCTTCAACGTCGAAGAAGGTTTGGGCAAAGTTGACCTCGATGAGTGGCGGAAGCTGGGTGTTATCGAGAAAGCCACTAGGGAATATCTGGCAGAACCTAAAACGAAAGAACTCCTAACCAAGGTCGCACAAAAGCTTGTGCAAATGAGAAGACAAAAAGCCAAAGACTCGCCCGATCGATGGGAGTCATTCTCTACTGAGATCAGGTATCGATGCACCCAGGTACCGCATAATTGCGATTATGCCCAAATGTTTACTCGAAGGGAGATGCGAGCCCGTTTCAAGGGAAATCACGGGTTGGACGAAAGGAAGATAGAGCTTGAGTTGAAGAAAGCGAGAGACAAGTGGCTGGCTGAGAGAGAGAGAGTACTTGCAGGGGAGTCTACGAAGTGGTGGCGACGGAACCAGAGGATAGTATTACGGGATTTCGATAGGCGAATGCCTTAGGCAGCCGTTATTTGTTCATAGCGCCTTTATTGGCGCGTAGCCTATAAATTATAAGCAGAAGATCATCCCCAAATCTTTTTTTTAGCTTTACAAATCCAGTCTCTATTGCTGTTTATTCGGGCAAAAAAAAGGTCGGTCCGGCCGGACTATCGGAGATACTGCTACGAATCCCTGGTATTATTAAACAGCGATATAGGCAGGTAATTATATAGAATTGGCTGAGAGTCCCTTTGGAACTATAGTCTATCTATATCAATAGAATAATCAAAACTATAAGAGCTATAGTTTAAAGCTATACTATAGTTTCGGGCTATCGTTAAGCTTTTACCACTTAGTTTCTCCCACACTAGCCTAAATCGGTTACCGTTGCTGCCACAGAGCGGTTTCCAGTCTATGTGCAGGCTAGATGGTAGGCGTATCGTAGAACTGTGCAGTTACTGCAGTCTTTTGGGGAGAAGAAGGCTTTGAGAGGACGCGCTCGAATGCCAATAAGTCCCATAGTAAGAAAAGCCCTGAAGTGCCATTTTCTGCAAGTGATCACTGATCTAATAACCATCTTCGGGATGCAGAAAGCAAGACGGAAGATCTTGAAAAAGCTTGAATCTCCTGCGATATCCTTTTTATAATTTTACTAGCCGCATTCGCGACAATACAGCCAGGCACCAAATGGCTCAATGTCGATTTCATGAGACTTTACATTGCAACTCCTATTCTGGCTCACAAGTATCTTAACCACCCCACCACCAGGACCAAGCATCATCACAATCCAGCGCAACCCTATTCAAACCCTGTCCAACCCCTCACTCAAAACCTCCCTTACCACCTTCTTTAAACTCCCCACACCCCATCGCCCCGCTCCTCACCTTCCCCACCACTTCATTCACAGCTGTCATCGCATTCTCACTCGCCAACATCGTCCCCTTCATCGGCGGTCCCGGATCATTAAAGCCCTCCACCACCCTATTTCCATCCGACGAAACCTCAAACATCACACCACCGAGCCCATCACCAGGCGCCTTACCATAAGGCGGTTGCTCGGCTTTGTTTTCAGGAAGTGTATTGGCGGTTGCGAGGAGGGAAGCGCGGGTTGGACAGGTGATTAGATCGCACATGGAACGTGCAACGATATCGGGCGATACCCAGGACGTTTGCGGATCGGACATGGAGAGCTTTTCTGGGTGGTCGGTCCAGAGAGGCGTCTGTTTTGTTTCGCATTAGCATTCCAGTATTCCAATTTCCATTTCGCTCTCTCTCCTACATCCATTCTCCGCCCACCTCTATCCTCCCAAAAGTGTCTAATCACGTGCTCAAACACGGAAAAGGGGGTGAGGGAAGAGATCGAAGAAGATAACAGAGGCAGAAAACTCACTTTAATAACCCCCGGCGCCACTCCACACACCCGAATCCCCGCCACACTTTCCAAATACCCCAAACTCCTCACAAACCCCGTCAACCCATGTTTCGACGCATGATACAGCGGCACAGACGGCCCATACATCTGTCCCGCAATACTCGAAATATTCACCACCACACCCCTCAGCTTCCCTCCGACCTCATCTCCCTCTTTCCCATCCACAATCCCATTTTTCGTCCACAAGCTAATTGCAAGTTGCGTAACACGAATGGGATGTGTGAGATTTATGTCGAGCGTTAAATAACTTCCTCGCCCTTTGCCGGGAAAGTCTTCGGAAACTGAGGAACCGAGACCGTTGGGTGGATCACGCGATTCGGAGGTACCGGGCGGGTTCCAGAAATTGTGGGCTGGGGGCTCGAAGATGCCGGCGCCGGGACAGATGATGGTGGGGAGGGAGAACGGCGTGGGCAGTTTCAAGGCAGTGGTGAAGAGTGCGGTTAGCGAAGGCCAATGCGACACATCTGTTTTGAGAAAGACGGCTTTGGCAGAATCGGAGGATGTGACGGCGGAGAAGGCTTTCTGGATTGGGTCGGTGATGGTGGAGGCGGGGAGTTCGATGAGGTAGGGTTTCAGGAGCGTGTGGGCTTCGGGACGGAGGGACAGGTCGCCGATTACGACGTGGCAGCCTTGCTCGAGGAGACGGTGGGCGAAGGCGAGGTTGATACCTGTGAGAGGGATGTTAGCATTGGATGGATGGAAAGGATAATGGGGTAGAGGGTTGAACTATACCAGAGCCAGCGCCGGTGACAATTGCAGTGCGGCCTTTGACATCCATGATTGCTTTTCGTCGTATATGTACCTAGAGAAGGGAAAAATGTGTAAACTTGGACTGGTGATGAGATGTATGGATGTCAGGGACATAGTAGATCTTGGGGGAAACAGCTCTTATACTGTGACTCTTGCGTTACTACTATATCAGGGACTGGGCTGGAAAGAGAGCCGAGGAAGGTTGTGAGCTCCCTGCGCTTCTAGTAGCATATACAGTAGTACATGTATTTAGTAGTCTATTAATTAGCATCGGTACCTGTGCTTCTTGGAGCGGGTGGGGTAAATGGCGGGGTCGGTTACGTGGAAGGTTTGCCGACGTCACATGCTTTCTCCTGACAGATGACGTTAAAAGTTGCTCAAAACCATCAAGTAATAATCGTGTGGAAGGCCAGAATTCGTGAAGCTAGAATCCCCCGACCCGATTCCGAAGGGCCACACGATTACTCAACCTTAACCGAGAAAGGCGGCATAAGAAAAGTCCTTGTGAAGCAAAAGGAAAGCAAGAAGCAAAACTAAAAGAAACGTCGACTTGACCTGTTAATTCATCCCCAATCACTCGACAATTCGAGCTACCCCGAGCAAATCACTCACAAACAATTAGCATCAATCCGGTCAAGTTGTCAAGATTGATAGTCTCAATTAGCCGGCCACTACTATTAAGCAGCCTCCGATTCCACGCGTACGTGTGCATGTCTCTTTTTTGTGCCCGCCGATGCTATGCCATAGCATGCTTCATCGAACCGACTGACTTTTGTAATGTCCGCATGATCCGCTCAGATACCCATATGCTTCCGGTTCAAAAAGAAGAGCCCAATATGCCCGGTGCCTAACGAAATATGTGCAATGCAAGAAGCCGCCGGAATTTCAAGCAACGAGGCGATTTTATCAAGCTGAGCTTAGTCGTCAGAAGGGTCCTGGGTAGTATCGCCGTACTCCCACATGCCCCTACGCTCACCCTTCGCCTCCTCCAGCGCCTTCTTCAGCGTCTGGAGTTCCGTGTCGTAGGCTCTCTCCCAGGCTTTCAGCTTCCGGGGCACCATGGCCAGACCCTCGGTGACTAGATCCGAGTTGACGCTGTTGTCGTAGCGAGGGTTGGTCTTGTCGTGGAAGAGCGTGACATACATAGTGCCGTCCTTGTCCATCCAGTCCACATTCGCCACGAAAGTCTTGCTGGCAGTCAACTGGCCAATGTAAGCCGCTGCATCGTCCAAGTAGTCGGAGCGTGTGGGTAGTTGCACGAAAGAAAGGGAGGCGTCGATGGCTTGAGCTTTCAGCTTCTGGACTGTGAACTGAGGTTGCGTGAGAGGACGCAGTTTCGACCAGGGCTGCTTCTCGGAGTTGCCGTAGTCGATGTAGACGACCTGGGCTTGCTGGGCTGTGCGGTCGTTGGAGACAATGCGTGCTCGGTACCATTGGCCGTCCTCAGTGAACTTGGCAGCTACGTAGTCGCCGTTCTTGGGAGGGCCAGGTAGGCCAGCGCTGTTGGCAGGGTTCTTGTGGAAGGACTTGAAAGCGGACATCAGTGTCTCGAGGGCAGCGGTGCCGGTGCCGACTGACTGCACCTTCAGCTTGCCCGTGCGATGGATGTCGATTTCTGTCACAACAAGCTCCCGTCGGTCACCCCTCTTCTCTGTTGGTGTGGAGGCTCCGTTGGTTCCATTTGCTGGCTCCTCCTCCTCCTCGACATCTTGCGAGGGGTCCCAGTCTTTCCACATTCCCTTGCGAGCCTCCTTGGCGCGCTGCTCAGCTGGAGCAAGCTCGCCCAAGTTACCAGATTGCTCTGCAGAGTAATGGTGCACACTGGCCAGGCCTTCCTCAACAAGAATCTTCGCAAAGCTCTCACGGTTGACAAGCAGCTCACCAATGAAACCACCAACCTTGTCGACGTTGAAAACATTGATTTCAACGTCACGTTGCTGGCATCGGCGGATAGCAAGGTCATGTGCCTCGTCACCAAAAGGCTCGCTCTTCTCGTTTGCGTTGCGAGCAGACTTGGGGCAACGGATGCCGCCCAGGACGAAGTTCATCTTGATGCTTTCCCGAGGAATCAAAACGGTGAAACGAGAACCACTCTTCACAAAGTCGACGATGGCAGGGATCTTCTTCTGTCTCTGCAATGTCGGGAGTTGAATCTTGGCCTTCTGAATGGTTGCCGAAGCATCGACGTAGGTCTTTGCTCCCTTGGGGCTGCCAGACCACATTCCCTTCTTCTCGGTCTTCGCAGTCTCCATCGCAGCAAGCAGCTCATCATAATTCGGTGCCTTGTCCTGGTCATCGCGCTTGTGGAACACAACAGCACACCAGCCTTCTTGGACCATCATCAAAGACACGCTCTTGCCGTTCAATTGAGCCGATGCCATATCCCGTGGCTCGAAATCACCTTGTCCGGGCTTCGATCCATCCAGGCTCAGGGTTACGCGCTTGCCAATGATCTTCTTGCGCAAGAACTCCTTTGCCTCGTCTCGGAATGGGGCTTCAGATGGCTCCGCTTGACGAGGGGCCCGCAGACTGGTAAATGTGTACTTCTTCTCCTTGCCCGCCTTGTCTCGGATGTAGATGGTATCCGGAGTGTGGACTCGGCTGACGATACCTTCCACTGCGCCTGCATCGCCCTTGGCCACGAAGCCTTCGTGAACACCCTTGCTCGCCGATTGGGCAACCTTCTCTGCAGCGCGCAGAGGCGCCATAGCGGGACCGAGCATGGTAATGTGTTGGTCGTTGCATTTGGCAAGTCCGTATTTGAGCAGGAATTCAGCGATGTTGCGGCCCTCGTTGGTGACGGTGCCGATGGGCAGCTTTCCAGTGAATCCATGGACCTCGAACACGATATCGCGCTGGTGCAGCTTCTCCTCGACGAATGTTCGAGCTTCCTTGCCGTGAGGCTCAGCTGGGATGACTTTGCCTGCGACATTCCTTTCGGAAGCGGGACAGCGAATGCCAGCAAGGCATGCTAGGGTCTGTACATGATGCGTTGGGTCGAGAAGGAGGCGTACGATCATACGATCGCCGCCAATAACCTTCTCGGCGACAGCCTGGATCTTCTTGCCCTTGTATTTCGCCTCGAAAGCGTCCGGGTCCGCGATCTCGTATTGTGCGTCGATATGCGAGTTGTCGGTAGCCCATAAGCCTTTGCCGTTCAGCCTGGCCGCAGCTTCGTGGGCACGAAGCTCGTCGATGAAGGTGAGAAGGTCCTCGCCGTCCTCCTCGCGCCGTCCAGAGTTGTCCTTGACTTTGGCGCAGCCAGCTTCAACGACCAGCTTTGCCAGCTTCGCGCCATCAGGCAGCTCGACCAGTCCGTATTTCTTCTTCGAAACGGGGATTTCGTAGGTAGTGAGGAACTTGACGGGCTTTCCGACCAGCAACTTGCGCAGGAATTCGCGGGACTCGAAAGCGTACGGCTCGTCGCCCTCGCGGCTCAGGCGAGGAGCAGTTATGAAGGCCAAGCTAAATATCTGCTCGAGATTCGGGTTGTTCAGAGAGGTGAGGACGAGGGTATCACCGCTCAGAACGGCCTTGACTCTGCCAACGGAAGCCATGGTTGTAGTTGCGGTTTGGACGGGAGAAAATGCGGTCTTGAGAGTTTAATGAGAGGCGGATGGGAGGAAATTGTGGTGTCGTGTGTGTAGATGTGGCATGAAATCAATATGCAGCTGTCCCTAAAATCCTATGTGGGGTCGGGCGTTCCTGCTAGTCCACTTTTAGACAAGGGCGCTCACCTAGCGCCTGAGCGAGCACTTCCGATTGGTCAATGGCAAGGAGCCGCCACTTGAATAACTTCACTTTTGCCTTTTGACAGCACTCAATTTTGAATTTACCGACTTTAATTTCAGCCTTACGGGTGTCACTTGACTATCTGGATCTGGCAGCAGAACAAGCACGAGCATTTCGGTCTTCCATACGTGAACACTGTTTCCACATATGTAGGGCGTCAGACCGTGCGGGGACTGTAAGCAAATGGGGCAGCTATACTCGTCGTCCAGTGAAGTCCTGACACACTACTTGAGTTCGTGTTTTCTACCATCATTTCTGATTGCCTCGATTTCTTTCAGTTATCCAGATGTTCCTCGATGATCTGGAGTTCCCCTAGTTACTCAGGTCACAGTGTTCACATAGAATGCAGAATTGTGCTCAAGAGCTGAACTTCATGGATTGCTCGCAGCCACCAACAAACAAACTAGCGTTATGCAAGACTGTAGTTGGTTGAAAGAACGATGGTATGGTTGACATTTAGGCAATTTAAGCAGCAATGCCAATAACACCTGGTACTCGTTAGCATCTGTCGTCAACCAAGTTTCGCAATGTTTCGGGAACATACCGCAAGCAGGACGGCCACCAGCGTTGCCAGTCTTCTTGGACTCCTCGTGGCCACCCTTGCCAAGATCATCGGTACCGGCGTGAACGACAATAGTTCGCTGCAACAATCAGCATGTTGTTTCCCTATGGTGGATGAACGGATATGCATACGCCAATGACGGACTCGGGGCCGATCAGCTTGATGAGCTTGTCCTCAACAGAGCCCTTAGCATTGCCCTGGGCATCGGTCTTGAAGTTGCCCAAGTCACCAACGTGACGCTCCTCGTCACTGGGAGCACCGTGGGTCTTGTTGTGGGGGTTGACTGTTAAGATGCATGCAAGTCAGCTTCACATCCTCAAAACAAGCTTTTCCGGGGTATCAGGGGACGCTCACAGTGAGGTCCGGCAGAGGTGCAGCCGTTGGTGGCGTCACCGAAAGTGTGCACATGCATGCCACGCTCAGCGGAGGCATCATGGCCAGTGATGTTCCATGTGATGGTAGTAGGGGCACTCTCGGAGGGCTGCTCGAAGGTGACGGTGCCAGTGACCTTGGAGTCACCGCGGAGTTGAGCAACTAGATGTCGGACAAGATGTCAGCCTACTGTGCTCTGCAAGGGACCGGAAAGTTTGACAGATGTCGAGCAGGACACATGCAGCTCGAACGAGTCGAACCAAACATCGAGCCGGATTGTGCTGATTCAGAGGGGCGCCCGGCCACCAAGGTTCCTCCTCGTGACAGGAAAACCAGCTCATAATGTGCTCTAGCCCCGCCCAACTGACTCCGGGGTCTTGGTAGCTGGCATGCCTTGAGCACAAATAGAAGCATACTGACCTGCTTTGACCATTGTGGCGGTATTCTAGGTTTGTGATTTGTTTTTGAGGATGGAGGCTGTCGAAGGAAGCTGGAATTGGCAGAGATGAGGAGGAAGAAAGCGATGGATTGCGAGGGAAGTGGAGTTGTGTGTGATTAAGTTAGTAATACATCATCAAAAGCTTCCTGGCACCCCGCTTCAAAGCCCTCGGAGGCCGAAAGTCCCCTCAGCTTTATCGCCGTATCGATAGCGTCACTATCTCCGCCCCTCAGCGAGGCTGTCAACATAATGTGGTGAGAGGCGGTCGTCGTGAAGTGAACTTCAAGTTGTTTTGAAGTTTTTGTGAAAGATTTCTGGTACTTTTGAAATTTCAAGAAGTCTACGCGAATCCAAAAAAAGTAATTACTAGAAGCATATATAACAACAACTAATTGCCATGATTATTGAGACACAATGGATACTTTACCACAGCATTGAAGAGTGGCTTCACCAAGCTAGAGGGCGGATCAGGCTTAGCCGCCGGGGTATCTCGCAGCCTTGCATCAAAAAGCCAATCCAGAATCCGCCGATCCGGGGTCTTTTCACCTTCATCTTTGATTTCGACTTCACCTCAAACTTCCACGACACCACTCTCGAGAATCTCACCTTCGCACCGCTAATTCCCTGCGAACTAGAAGCGCACAGAGAATGGAATGCCATCCTTCTTCACAACCCCTGACCCCATCCCCGCCGAATACAGGCACGCCTGCCAAGTTCTGTCACCTCCGGGCCGCCTGGCAGAATTACATAGGGATCTTGGTAGCATGCACCGGCGAGTACTTTGAGATTGTATTACGTGCATAGCGTACCTCCAGTCCAGTCTGATTTTTGAAAAGGTCAAGTTCTAAACCTCATCGTCTCTCACCCCATTGCTTTCCACCTCATCGTTCCTTGCCTCGTCATTGCTCGCCTCATTGTTTTCCACCTCCTCGTCTCTTACCTCGCCGTTTCTCGCCTCGTTGTGTTTCATCTCATCGCTCATCACCTCGTTGCTTTCTGTCTCATTCCTTCCCACATCGTGATCTTCCGTCGTGCCGTTGGCCACGAATTCTGAGGAACGATTTTCATCATTCAGCTTGTCCAAAGCTTCCGAGTATTCCTTCAATATCAGGGCAGCCTTGACAGGAAATTCCTCGCTTTTCATCTCCCCGCTATCCACTCTCACCTTTTCATCCTTTAGCTCGACCAAAGCTTTAAAGTATTGCTCCATTATCGGAGCAGCCTTGGCAAGAAATTCATAGCTTGTCATCTCCTCGCTATCCACTCGCTTCTTTTCATCCTCCAGCTTGTACAAAGCTTTGTCCCATACCTCCCACTCGATCTCTTTATGCTTGCCAAATGTCTGAAGTTCTTCTGTGTCGAATGCGCTTTTACGCCTCGTCCACTCAGTAGCTCCCAAATGTCGACGCAACATGGTAAAAGGAAAGTTCTTTTCGCCGTTAGCGGGGGCCGAGAGAATGATATGCAGTCACATGGCCCCAGAGGCCTGAGACCACTTGACCAGACTAGAGAGCTCTCTCTGCTCGTGCTCTGGCAGCTTTGCCTCTTCCTCCTCCAAGATACGTATGAAGGTCTCGAGGCATTTGAGATATCGAGCTGCAACCTTGGGGGTCTCATCGGTCTCTAAACCCTTGTCCCAGTCGGGGCCGGTGGGTCTGTCTCGAAGAAGCCACCACGGTGCCGAGCCGAATAGCTGGGCGGGTCCGCTGTATGACCATTCGAGGTCTACCACTCCCACGATTGTGAGATCTTCCTTGCTTCGGACTATCAAATTCCCCAAGCCGAGATCATCGCAGATTAGCTTGAACTTGCAGCGGTCGTATCTCTCGTTGATCAAATCAGGTACCAGACTTTGCAAGGCCTTGAATGCCTTATATTCTGATATAGCCCGATCGTTACAGAAAGAAGAGTTCGGTTGGTGAATGAACTGCTGGAAGTCCTGCCCGGCAACATACTGAAAAAACTCGGTCGTGGTTGCAAATCCTTGCTCTCGGTCTCCTAGAAATT
Organism: Cyclaneusma minus; assembly: GCA_037179335.1. NCBI lineage: Eukaryota > Fungi > Ascomycota > Leotiomycetes > Marthamycetales > Marthamycetaceae > Cyclaneusma > Cyclaneusma minus. The sequence continues at coordinate 184,959 of JAKZHN010000027.1, read as the reverse complement.
ATCTGGTCAGTTAAGCAACTCGAAAAGTGCACCCCCAAAAGAGGAAGAAGGGAGATGTCGTATCTTACCGAAGGTATTCAATGCTCCGAGATCTCCTTCATGTAGGATGGCATGTGCCTTGAATGTTAGTGGACGTTTCCGCTTCAGCTCTTCCAGCTTTTCCAGCTCCATTTTGGTAGGGCTATGGTCTGTAGGCTTTGGCAACGGCAGGCTGTCAATCCGGTCGAAATCGAGCTGGAAGAGCTGGAGCAGAAAATTGGCCATCTGTCGATATATTGTTTCGAGATCGGCATCGCAGACGTCCTCCCTTATGACTCTACCTTTGAGCATAGGGTCATGATCTCCAAAGATTTTGTCAAGATGCACACCTTCGATGAAGTCCATGATAATGAACGGGCCCAGACCGAGTGTATTTTCTTTGCTAGCTGCGAGACCCCACGCGTGAACTTTCGGAACGGGAATGGTAGTCCTCTCGCGGACGAGAGTCAAGGCTGATACCTCCATCGCAACTTTCTCGTCGGCGTAGTCGTCAGAGATTTTCCCTGGCCAAGCCCAGCGCACCAGCCAGGAAGTATCATTGCTGAATACCACGTGTATGCCCATGTTGTATGAGCCATTGTGGAAGAAGAGCTCTCCGTTAGTCACCCAGGTACATGGAAGCTTGTCGGGATGGAAGCTCGAAACCCACGGTTCGATGCGGCCCGCTAGCTGCATGCAAAGCACCTTGGAGACCCATGACATGGCCTCTTGCCTGTGGACCACATCGGCGACTTCATTCGTATCCATGGTTGGTTTGGGTTTGGGCGCTCGAGGAAGTAGATGATTGGTGCGATCACACACTCCTGGTGCGTAGAGTTCTGTTAGTTGGATGCATCCCTATGTCGTTTTGCTCAGTGGCCCGATTCCGAAGGTGACACAACTTCATGTTGGCAGGCGTGCCTGTATTTTGCCGGGATGGGGTGGACCGTCGGGGATTGGTCCGAATGCCATTATCCTTGTTGTGGCTCTTTTTGTCCTAAGCCACTGAGGTGGCATTTGCGAGAGTCCTGTGGGTATATGAGGTGTAGTTGAAAGTTGGGAGGTGAAGCACGATTGAAGTGAAAATACGACTGAGGAGCTAGCTGGTGAGGGACGGTGCCCCAATTTGACTGTGTGGCTGTGCTTATCGATAAGGTAGTGTCATTGCCCCTCCAAACGAGTATGTGGGGTGAAAGTAATTCTGCATTGAATCAATCCAATAAATTTGAAAATGAAAAATTGTTCTGGGGGAATGTGAATGATGAGAAAGCCATCTAATGATGAGGATGTAAAACAGTTTCCTCAACTAATCCAAGTGCTCAATTGGACAATTATCCCCACAAGATGGGGCTGGCGCCCAGTTCGAATCGGGCTTAGCCGCCGTTAGAGTACATGTATTTCCTCGATCCAAAATTCGGGGTCCATTCCTCGCAACCTCTAAACTTTAACCTCACCACAAAATTCCACCACTCCCAGGAATCCTCGAAGAAGCGCCCAACCCAACAGCGCATCGAAAACAATGTCATCCTCCTCCACAACCCCCGACCCCATCCCCGCCTGCCACAGCCCACCCCCCACCAAAATCACCGTCCTCATCTCCGGCAACGGCTCCAACCTCCAAGCCCTCATTGACGCCTGCTCATCCGGCCTCCTCCCCTCGTGCCGCATAATCCACGTCATCAGCAACAAAAAAGACGCCTACGGCCTCGCCCGCGCCCGCACCGCCTCCATCCCCACCAGCTACCACAACCTCGTTTCCGGCAACTACCTCCCCAAAAAAGGCGCACCGCCCCTGTCCTCCTCCGAAAAGCAGTCAGCGCGCGAGAAATACGATGCTGATTTGGCGAAATTGGTGCTAGGTGGACCTGATGCGGAACATGGAGGGGAGAGGCCGGATTTGGTGGTCTGTGCGGGCTGGATGCACATCGTGAGCAAGGATTTCTTGAGGCCGATGCGAGAGGCGGGCGTGCCGGTTATAAATTTGCATCCTGCGTTGCCGGGGAAATATGATGGGGCGGATGCGATTGGGCGGGCGTGGAGGGATTTTGAAAAGGGGGAATTGGAGAGGGGCGCGAGTGAGAAGATGCGGACGGGGGTTATGGTGCATTATGTTATTGAGGAGGTGGATAGGGGGGAGCCGATTGTGGTTAGGGAGGTGCAGGTGGAGGAGGGGACGGTGGAGGGGGAGGGAAAGGGGAGGCGGATTGAGAGTTTGGGGGATTTGGAGGAGGCGATGCATCGTGTGGAGCATGAGTTGATTGTTACGGGGACGGGGCTGGCGGTCGTGAAGTTGTGGGAGGAGAGGAGGGAGAGAGGTGAGGCGAGGAAGTGAGGTGGGTATACCCTGGGAGGTTAAGGGGCGTTTGGGGGGTTCAAAAATACGGCTAGTGACTGCTGAAGCATTTAGAGGGTGGGTAAGCGCATATTCCGCAAGATTTCACCTTTTTGAGAATTCGAGATCTGCCCCGTATGCAGAGCATCTTCGTCTAGTGTACGGATACGAACTTCGGACTCCACAGTTACATTGCATAGCATTATAATGCACGGGTCAGTTAGTTTTGAAGAAAACGCGTTGTAGAAACACACATCTGCTAAATAGCAAGATGAAGCAGCCGCAGCTGTTATGTACCTGGTACCTAGCGCAGCTTCCCGCAGTCAAGAATGTTCCAAAATCTGCGCTCAGTGTCGGGCCTCTCAGACCAGACCTTCGCCCCCTTCCCGTCCCGAAGAACCTTGCCAGTGATGCGCTAGTTAGCGCCCAGAGGTCAGCCCTTAAAAGTCAGCCTTGCTTCTAGCAGAACAACGCAGCGAAGCTCAGCAGCCACAGTAAGTATTCATTTGGGCCTTCAACTGCGCTCCTTCGCAGCAGTAACGGCCTTCTTCTCAATGTCTGTCTTGCCAGCGACGGGCTTCTTGGGTGCAACCTCCGACTCCATGGCTTTCCTTCTCATGTAACGGGAGTAGCTCGACCAGCGCTTATCCAAGAAGGAGATCCACTTCTCGGGGGCCTCATGGATTTCGATCTCTTCTCCTTGGTGTATCTCAAAGGTGAGCTTCCATTGAGTGAAGGCCAGCTCATAGAAGGGCACGGCAAATTCAACTTCAGCTGCACCCAGGATGTCTGATTTCAGCACCACTTCCAGGTTCTTGATGCTCTGGTACTTCCCAAGGATGTTCACAAGGGCGCGGACATTGGAGTAATTGAACTTGGGATGGTAATGCTTCTTGTCATCGAGGCGTAAGTGCTTGTCCGGAAGCGAGAGGACGACCTTCAAGTTCTGACAGAACTTGGTCAACACCTCAAGGGCATCAAGGTGTTGCAAGAGGGAACGGTCACTTCCTTTGATCCCGGGCTTGTCGAAGACCTTGAAGTCCAAGGTTATGACAGCATGGAACTTGCTGAAGAATGATATGACAGCGGGCCTGGAGACTTGAGGGTCGTGGGGGGCACCGGCAAATGTGATGAAGTTCTGAGTGTTCGTGTTGTCCAGCTTCACTAGCAAGACGCGACCAGCGGGCATCTCCAAGCTGGACTGGAAGCTGTGCTCATACGTGAACTTCTGAATGGTCTTGGGAATTGCGTCGAAAGGAATGACAGGGTGCTTGACCTAGGTATTTTGGTTAGTTACGAACATCGCCTTCGGGTGTGAAGTTGCCTACCTGGACCTTGCTCGGACGCTTCCTATTGGAAGCAGCGACAGTCTTCTTGGCGTTCACGATGGGGACCTATTTGCGGTCAGTCAAGAAATTCAAGTTCAAGTCTAAGTGTGAAATTGCTTACCTTTCCAGGGGCGTTCGTGTTCTTGGCAAGGACATCGGCGGAAGTCGCGGCAGCTGGAAGCCTTTGAACGAGGATGGGGTTCACGGCCTTGCCATCATGTAACGTGCCATTCATGCGTGATCGGTATTTGAGGTGGGCTGGAACATCTGGGCCCATGCCAGCAACGGCAATTGCCCCAGTGGCCGTCTTGTAAACTTTGGGCGCAGGCATTGCGCCAGAAACCACTGCGCTCCAGCTTGCAGACATTTTGGTTGATGACTCGATGAGAATGATGTTTCTCGACTAAGGAGGTGATGATGTTGGTTGGCTGGACGTAAATCTCTGGGAGACGTTGCTGGATGTGAAGGTGTGTGATTTCAAGGTGGGTACTTGGTAGTTGTTGCTTGAAAAGTATGAGAAAGGGAAGAGAGGAGGTGGAAAGAGGAGTTTAGGTGGTATATAAAGACACTGCTGCTCCGCTAAGTCTTAGCCCGCTCGCTTTTAATTCGCTTAGCGCCTGCAAAATTGCTCGCTCGATATTAAGCGAGGATTTAGATTTGAAGTTGTGAGAGCAAAGAACGGGAACTGAGGATAAGGGAAGTAATACCCAGGAATAATTATTGGCGGTAGAAAGGGGGTGTTTGGGGACTCTGAAGACAAGCTATTACCAGCTTTTGGAGGGTGGATGATCCTATCTTAAACATATACGATTTATTAGACACGCCCGCCAAGGCGGCTGGAGAAGATTGGAGAATGAAACATTTTTTTTACAAGCTTAGATACGACTTGATTCTGACTTTGGAGACTTCATCTGAAATATATGTGTCTGATCCCAGTGTTTTAGTCGGAACCGGATCCTAAGCGTATCATTACATTTCACAACTGAAGGCGGCATATTTTCATAAAAAATTCCTTGCATTCGCATCGCTCAGGAGCGTAATAAAGCAGCTGATTCCGAATGATTAATCAGAACCGGCTCGTTGTATGTACCAGCTGGTTCCGAAAGCAAATCGTCAATGCCAACACTTGGTCTAAGACCAATACGCTCAGATCTGATCATCAGATCATTGGAGCTTCACCACCGCCTTTCCATTGAGAGCCTGCTTAGCGCCAGGCTTCTTCTCAATCACGTTCTTCTTCTGAGCATCATCCTTCGCAACGTCACGCTTCTTGTACTTCTCGGTTCTTCTCGCCATCAACTTGCAATAGCGTTCCCACCGTTTATCCAAGAATTCCACCCATACTGCAGGGGCCTTACGCACCTCCGTCGCATCGCCCAAACGGACTTCAAAAGTCAGGTACCATTCGGTAAAAGGCAGGGCGTAGAAGGGCATGGCATTCTCAATCTCCTTCTCTCCAAGGATATCCGATTTCAGAACAACTTCCAAACTCTTCAGCGACTGGTACTCAGAGAGGACATCGACCAAACCGCGCACGTTCGCAAAATTGACTTTGGGAAAGTAGCGGCCTTCTTTGTCCATGTCCATGCGCACATTCTTGTCGGGAAATGTGAGGGTGACTTTGATGTTTTGCGCAAATCGCTTGAAGATATCGATCTTTCCGAGAGCTTCGAGGAGATACTTGTCGGAGCCTTTGGAACCAGGCTTGCCGAAAACCTCGAAGTTGAGCTTGATGTGGACTTGCAGTTTGGAAAAGAAAGCAACTGCGCCAGGGTGCGTGGTGTCGGTGTTGGGAGTGAGTCCGTCGAGAGCGATCCATTGCTGGACGTTCGTCTCGTTGACTGTGATCAGAATGGCACGGGAAGCGTGCTTGTGATAAGCAACGCTACTGAATGTGTGCTCGTAGGTGAGCTTGGTGGTGGTCTCGGGAACGGTATCGAACGAGATGGTCTTGATCTCAACCTAGTATTGGTCAGTTTAAAACATTGGCTTCGAAGATGGTGAAGTTGCTTACCATGGGCTTATTCTGGACCTTTTTGACCGGCGCATGGGCATTGGTAGTCTTCTTGACAGGAGTCAGAGCCTATTATTGGTCAGTTACAAACTTCAATCTCAGGTGTGAAGCTGTTCACCTTCATAGGAGCTTCCTTGCCAGCAGTCGAAGCCACCGCTGGAAGAGGTTGCAAGACGGTGGGAGTAATGGCCTTGCCGTCGCGAAGGGTGCCATTCATCAAGCTTCGGAATTTGAGTTTGGCTGGGACGTCAGATCCCAGTCCGGCAACGGCAACATCACCATCCTTGGTTTTGTAGAATGTCGGGAGTGGAACGACTGCGCCCCATTGATGAACCTGGTTCTTGGTGGAACAAGCCATTGCAAAACAGAGAACGTTTGCCGGTGACTGGGACCTGGGTACTTGGTGTTGATGGAGATTTGGGTGGAGTGCGCAGGTTGTGGAGTGCGCAGTATAAGAGAACTCGCGGAGGGTTTTCGAAGGTCTGGTAGTTGGTGAAAGTCGGGTGCCGCGAGACAACGAGCTTCGAGATATGGAAGGAGGAAGAGGGAAGAGGAGATTCTATGGTGGTTTATAAAGACCCTGGCGCTCCGCTAAGTTTAGCGACCGCTAGTTCTCCTCGCTAATCGCTTAGCGGTTGATAATTGTTTGCTGAGATAAGTAAGAGATATGGAAGTAAGGTAGGCATACCCGATGGCCGAAAATAATATATATCACGTGGGACGGTAAAAGCTAAACAGAGGGCATCTTGGGGGGTTCAAAAACACGGAAAGCTGGTGACGGTTTCTGGAAAGAGGGAAGCCCATCTCAAAGGCCTGGATTTTGAAATATCGCTCGATTTGCGAGAAATGTCGTAACCAAGGTCTTCCCGCTATACTTTATGCTATACGGACTCACTGGAGTGTCCAAAATCTTCGAAAATCTTCGAAATACAGGCAAGAAGATCCGAAACTCTCAGGAGTATTCAAAGCTATTTAAAACAAGTATGATAGGCAATTGTGAACATTTAATCGGTTATTAAATTATGCCAGAACGCATTACAATTCACACTTCGCAGGTAAGCAAGAAATGTTTTATGGGAAAGTCTTCGAAGTTTGAGACAGATCTACACCTGTAACACTCCGCTGAAAGCTAGAAGATCCAGCTAATGCTCGACGCAGATGTCAGATTCCCGTAGGGAAAATCAACGCAGAAACGCTCGCGCGGTCGCTCAAATCAGACCTTGACGGCCATTCAGGCCTTCAGATCCTTTCCAGCGACGGGATTTGTCTGTCCACCGACAGCGGCCTTCTTCTCTTCACCAGTGGCCGCCTTCTTGTCTTCACCTATGACAGCCTTCTCTCTTCCCACGACGGCCTTCTTCTCTCCACCAGTGACAGCCTTCTTCTTCACGTCGACAGCCCTCATCTCCGTGTACCTGCGGTAGCCGATGTAGCGTCTGTTCAAGTATGCAATGCAGTCTTCAGGTGCAGGGCGCGTTTCAGTCATGCCACCCTCCGTGAACACAAAAATAAGGCGCCAGTCCGTGAATGGAAGAGATTAGAACGGGAGCGCACTCTCAACCTCCTTCTCGCCCAAGACATCCGATTCCAGCACCAGGTCCAAGCTTTGGATGGCCTTGTACTGAGACAGGATGTCGGCTAGATTCCGAATATTGGCGTGATTGATGCGAGGCCAATAGTACTTGGTCTCATCGATGCGAAGGCTCTTCGTCGGAAAGGTGAGGTTCACAATCACCTTTTGTGCACGCGTTTCCAGAAATTCTATAGCGTCGAGGCTCTGCAGGAGGTATCGGTCATTGCCTTTCGCGACTTGCTTGGTGAAGGTCCTGAAAGTGAGGTTCACGACGACCTCCAACTTCTCGAAAAATGCGCAGGCGGACTCAGTCAGGATGGTAGTGCTGTAAGGAAGATCGGCGAAAGAAATCCAGACCTTCTTTTCGTCCATGTTGACCAAGATGCTATGGAAAGCGGGACGTTCCTGCTTGACGGACTGGAAGGAATGCTCGTACCTGATCTTTTGGACATCGGTGGGAACGGCATTGTAGGAGATGATCGGGGTGGTGTCCATAGCCTATGGATTGTTAGTTAGATACTTCAAGTTCAGGTGTGAAGTTGCTTACTTTGGGCTTGATGGCTACGCCATTCCTGATCAGAGCACCGGTACTACGGATCTTCTTTTCCTGCGCAACGCTCTACTAATTGTCAGTCAAGAGCTCCGACCGCAATTTTGAAAAGGTGAAGTTGCTACCTTGCCCAAGACCTTCTTGTTCTGAGGACCGGCAAGAGGATCAGCCGCGGGGAGTGGCTGGATGGGCGCAATGTTGATTGGCTTTCCGCCGTAGAGGGTTCTGTTCGCCAAGCTGCGAAACTTCAGATGAGATGGGACATCGGGTCCTAAGCCACAGACTGCGACTTCTCCGACAGTTGTCTTGTAAAGCTTTGGGGCCGGGGCGGCGCCAGAGACAACCGCGCTGTACTTCACCTGGGGGTTGAAGGTGGTGGATGACATCTTTGAAGTGAAAATGAGTATCGAGTTACTCTGAAGTAGCTGATGGGTATTGTTGTGAAGGAGGTTTGATAGGATTCGTGGTTTGATATATCGTGTGAATTTGAGCAATCTTCGAAAACGACGGTATGGAATTTTCGAAAGTATAGAAAGAGGAAGAGGAAGAAGGGTAGAAAGAGGAGCCCATGTGGTATTTGAGCACTCTAGTGCTCCGCTAGAGAGTCCGATTCGCCTCGCCAGGCGACAGAAACATTTTTTTGCTAAATATTAAGCGAACGAGATTCAGATTTGAAGTTGTAAAAGGCGGGAAAGTGAGCCTGGTATACCTAGGGTAGTTGAGCAACCTTCGGCGGGTTCAAAACGGTGCTGATGACAGCTTTTGGGGGATGACTAGAATCATTCAAATCGGTTGAGAAAATTATTCTTCGATACTGTAAAACAGGTTTGTGTACGGCTTGATGTGACGCTGTATCTCTTGGGAGTCTGATATATGAATAAACCCGGAGAAATTACTATCCTATCAAATTTCGTAAGTCAGCTAGACTAAAAGAGAACGCGTTGTATTAGAAAACCACTATCTGCCAAGGGGCAAGATAAACGAGCTAATGCCTAAGGTAGGCTTTTTTTGCCAGCAACTCCATGTTCCAAAAGCGTCTGTCAGATCTCTCGGATCAATTCCGGCCTTCTTGACTGCCTTTCTATCCACAATCCTCCCGTTGCCGCGCATCTGCTCAGCAGCAGACTTCTCGGCACCCAGGGGTGCCTTCACTCCGGCCTTCTTCGCCTCGGCTTCCCTCATCCTCATCAATCGGCAGTAACGGTTCCAACGCCTATCCAGGTATTGGATCGCACCTGGCGGTGCGGAGTATTCCTCATTGACCCCGTTACTCTTCTCGACGAATGTCAATGCCCAATGGGTAAAAACCAAGTGCATAGAGAGACAGCGCAGCCTCAATCTCATTATCAGTGAGAACGTCGGGTCGGAGAATCAAATTCAAGATTTTAAGCGATCCGTGTTCGGAGAGTGTCTCGACGAAAATGAAAATGTAAAAGCAGGAGCCCTGGTGGTATATACATCACGGTACTACAAATCACATTTGGCAGCCAAGGCAGGAATATTTTTATGGGGAACTCTTCGAGATAGACAACATATCTGCCAAAAAACCAGATGAAGGAAGCGGGCAATGCTCAAGGTAAAGGCACGATGCCCGAGGCAGATTCCCGTTGCCTAAAGCCGGTCCAAAATTATCGCAAGTTTCTCCGATTAGACGTTCCTCGCATCCGTTCCGCCAACACCCTTCTCATTGACGGCCTCCTTCTCCGTAACAGTGTTCTTCTGGTCATCAACCTTCTGAGCGCCGACGGCTCTAGTGTTCTCCGATTTCATGCCCTTGTTCTCCAAGAAGCGCAAATGTCGATCCCACCGAGCATCCAAGTATCTGATGCACTCAGGGGGTGCCTCGTAAGCTTCGACATTCTCTACTAAAGTAAGTACCCAGTCGGTGAACTTGAGAGCGTAAAATGGTAGGCCCGACTCCATCTCGGCTTCACTAAGGACATCTGACTTGATCACCACCTCGAGACTCTTGAGCGACTTGTATTCTCCCAAGATCTCAACAAGGCCCCGGATGTTTGCATGATTCAACTTGGGGTAGTAGAACTCCACGAAGTGGTGCCTGAGAAGGATGTCGATGCAGGCAGGAAGCACACCCTCAGTCATCAGCTCCTTGCGCCAGGTATCTTTTGCCTTCGAGAGTTTGCCAAGAGTCTCTCCAATAACAGCGTTACCAGCCATCTCAAGTCGAAAAAGCTCCTTAGCGGAGCCTTTGTCAATTTCACCCATGACCAGAAACTCTATCTAAAATAATGTTAGCATTGCTAATGCAGTAGGCAGTCATCCAGTAGCCTATCTTGATAATATTGTTGATATAGCATTTCCAACGCGTGTCATCAAGTCCTGCGAGTGGTTCATGAATTCTTGGTGCCATCACGGAGAGATTTGGCGGGGTGCTGGATGATGACCTTGACTCTCTTTGCGTACATCTGGAATTCGTGAATCGCAGCTAGATTCTGGAGCAAGTATCTTTCCATGCCTATCACACTGGCCCTGCTGAACACCTGGAAGTTGAGGACGATGACTATCTCCAGCTTGGAAAAGAATGCGACCGCGGCTGGGTTGGTAGTGAGTGCGCTGCGGAGGTTGCTGCCGAGTGCGAGCCACTTCTGCACATTGTCATCGCCCATGGTCACTAATAGTGTATGGGAGATGTAGAGTGATCTGACGAAGTTGAAGGCGTGTTTGTAGACGAACTGGTTGGTCTTGGGCAGGGAGTCGAAGGGAATCGTCTCGGTGACAGCCTGATGATGATTAGTGAAGAACACCAGATTCAAGTGTGAAGTAGCTTACCACGGGTTTGTCAGATTTCTTCTCGGCGGGAGTCTTCTTGTTGCGCCCGGGCTATTCAAGGTCAGTCTTGAAGTTCAAGTCCGAGTGTGAAGTTGCTTACTTTGGACTTCGCCATGCCATTCTTGGGAACACTGGTATTTCGCATCTTGTCATGCGCGACGTTCTGTTGATGGTTAGTCAAGAGCTTCGACCTCATGTGTGAAAAAAGAGGTGAAGTTGCTTACCTTCACATGGGCCTTGGAACCAGCGGAAGTCGGAGCGGGAAATGGCTGGATTGGCACGGGATCGACGGCCTTGCCGCTGCTCAGCGTTCCGTTCATGAGGCTACGGTACTGCAATTTGGGCGGAATGTCTGAACCAAGACCCGTGATGACCAGGTCTTGTAGTACTTCGGGGCTGGAACGGAACTAGAGACTACGGCGCTCTTTTTTGGGCGAGCTTCACTGGTGAGGGTGTTCAGTTTCAGTAATGAAGATGGTCTTGATCGAGTATTGAGGCTGGTGGATATGTGAAGTTGAGTGGGTTTCAGAGGTTGAGCTGTGGAAAACTTCGAAGTATGAAAGAGAGAGAGAAAGGAAGTCCAAAGAGGGGGAGCGCAGGTGGTATTTATGATATTGGTATATGGTAGGAAGGGCAGCTGACCTGCGTCACGTGGTTTGGTGAGGCTGGCCGTCGGCCAGAAATCCACGTAGCAAGCGTACATGTAGCTAGCGGTATAGGGCTGCAATTTTACCAAATTACGAGAAATTTTTGCAATACCAGTTTCAAAACCCTTATACCTTTAAGGCAAAATTTATAATTAGCTATAGCTTTTAATTTTTATTCGAAATTATTAATTATTTTTTAAAAATCGCGAATTGCTTATATAATTTAATCGACCAATAAAGCGCCCTCGAATTTTAATTTTTTTAACGGTAATTTACTGGCATGCCCTAAAAAAGTTTTATAATTACCGGAATACCCTACCAAATTTTATTTATTACCAGAATACCCTATATTTTAATAAAAAATTAAGGGCTTTGCTAAATTTACAATCCAAGTTTTCCAATCTACAATGCGCTAAGCCTAATAAGATAAAGCGCCAAGGGCACGGGTCATTAAATGTCTCCGCATCAAATCCAAATATTGCAACCGCCAATTCACCACCACCACCACCATTATCACTGCCACGCCCCAGCTTTAGCAAAGGGCTCCGGCCCTTTGGCGCAAGCTTTAGCTGCTCCAGCTGCTCCAGCTGCAGCTGCAGCTTTATTTCCAGGCTTGCGCACTCTGCAGCGCATGTTAGAAGTCCCCGCGCTAATATTTATTTACATTCAAGCTAATATATTATGCCAAGCTCTCACCTACGCTCTTATCTACGCCCTTGCCCTCGCCCTCGCCCTCGCCATAACGCATGCCAGGCTGTCTTCTCCGGACCTTAATACACATGCACTAAAGCTAAAGCTGGAGCTTGGAGCTTGGAGCTGGATATTGAGCTGGATATTTAAGCTTAAAGCTAAAAGCTGAAATTAAAGCTGCGCAAAGGCTGAATTGCAATTAGAATAGCTTGGAAATAATTCAAAATAGCTTGGAATTAATTTAAATGGCTTGGAAATATATAAATGATTTAGAATTAATTGAAATAGCGTAAAATCCCGACTCAAATAGCTAAAAAACCAGTCCAAATAATATAAAATTATTTTTACTTATTTAATGGACCGTGTCCTTGGCGCTTTATCCAATTAGGCTTAGCGCGTTGTAAATTGGAAAATTTGGATTGTAGATTTAGCAAGGCCCAAAATTAATTGTAATTTTAAAATAGCTTTAAAAATATAAAATTAAAGATTTTTTATAAAAGGACCTGTTTTTAGGATATTCTGATAATAAATAAAACTTGGTAGGGTATCCCGGTAACTACGAAACTTTCTTAGGGCATGCCAGTAAATTACCGTTAAAAAAATTACTCCACGGACACCAAAAAGCCGAACGGCCAGCAACGCCTCGGTAAAGACATCTCTCTCCTTTTAGGCCCCAAGCACCACCATCAATCATGATCACAGAAGCACGTCGCATTCCCCAGCCCAAGAAAGCCTAAAACGCAACCCCAAGGCATCACACAAGAGCATTTCCCGGCCCGAATCCCCGAAGCCTGCCAAACCCCAAGTCCTCATACCCCCATCTCCCCCCATCCAGGAAAGTCAGACTACACACCGGAGTACGTCATTCTCCAAGAGTATCTGTCAAGTTCCCCAAACCTGTCTCGCCCGGTACCGCTCGCGTGGGGCCCCGCGTCGCTGTTCCCTCCGAAGCCTCAAAGGCCGAGTGTCAGCCATCGTCAACGGACATTCCGACACAAACAGCTCACTCAACACACCTCCTCCTCCTCCGAGTCTGCCTGCCTGCAATGCAGGTACGAAGCCACCAACATAACCGCCCGCCCCCTCAGCCCCCAGTCCGCCTCGCCGACTCGCCCCGCCCCTAAAACTCGCCCAGAAAGATGACATTTCCAGCACCTTCCTCACCCCCACGCCCAACACTTCATCCGATCTTTCTCATCCAACAAGAAACCCAGAGCAGTTTCGTCTTCCCAGACAATATCAGAGAGCCGCATATTGCCTATACTCTAAAATACCCTAGAGTAACAAAGCGCTTCGGAGCATGAATTGTCCACCAACCAGGTGTTGCCCTTCGTCGAGACACAAGTCCGCCCCCATCCAACATAACAACCGCACGGCATCCCAACTTCTATATCGCAGCTGGCATGTAATAGTCCGAATCACGTAGTCTGGTGCACTATTCGCCCGAGACATTCATCTTCGAGTATCCATTGAGAATGTCACATGCCAATCATTCCTCCTTCTCAATCTTGAAGAATCAACTAAGACATCATTTTCATCACTCACTCACTGATAAGCAAGCACGTGCCTATCACGTCCATGCCATCCCAATCTCGATCTCGCATTCCCCATCCCGGATTCCTCTCCCTCATCCAGCATCCCCGTGCCGCTTTCATTTTCGGTCCATCACCACGTACTCGACCAAGCACAATCCCAGACCGCCCAGCCCTTAACATTGCTTAACAGCCACGGCAGGTCGACGCTCGGGACATCGGTTCGTTACGAACAAGGTCCGTGTGTAGGTACTTGCGGGGGAGGGTATATTCAGCCAATAATTCATCAACACTGAACCTGCTCAGTTGTGATGTCGTTCTACAGTCCGTGCCGAAGTCGTTGGAATTGAAATCATGTGGCAGGCGGTAGCTTGCGACCCTGACTAGTCACCCAAGCTACTTAGCAGCGGGAAACCCGAGACGAAAGCCGAATGGGGTCTTAGCAGACAGGGCTACAGCATAAGATCGACTAGCTTCGGTCGGTGCTCGTGCGTAGTTTTTGATTGCATTTCTGGTGGTTGACCTGGACGCGAAACGCAAGCTGCTTCGGATATTAAGCGCGGAGGAATAGGTATGGGCATATTGTATGAGGGAGGACCGAGAGTGCCAGAGTGTCAGAGTGTCAGGGTTTGGTCTGACGATTGTGCAAGCGGTGGAGAGGCTCAATAATGTTTGAGCGCGCGGTTGCCTCCAACATCGGTGGCAGTTGTTGGCGAGTGCTTTTTCGTGCGGGGTCCAAGATGTTGGTTTTCCAAATCGAGGTGGTTTTTAGGTCTATAGCGGCAGGAGACGAGGGGATGTTGGTGGATCTTGCGGCTTGAGCGCACAGAGTCGGTGTCGTTGAAGAACATTTGAATTGAATCGACGATTGCGCCCCGGCCCCCATTCACCTTGTATCTCAGCCGGCTACCCGCGAACCGGCATGTCGAGCCGTGGTGGTGCCCGGCTACTGCCCACCCACCGCTGTAGATCTGAGCGATCCTTGCAGGCGAGTTCACGAGCAGACACTACCAGGCAGCCACACCGGTCTGCGATCCATGCATCCAGCTTCACTGTGATCAAACAGATTGCCAGGGTCCAGCCAGGGTATCTTTCACCGAGCATCGTCAAGTTTACTCGAGAACTGGGGAAAAGCCACGAAATCAGGGCTTTCGGCCCATGGCTGCCGACTCGGGGCTTGCAACCGCTGAAGTCGCCCTGGATTCCGATGTGTGTGTGGAGTATGCTCGAAGAAGACGTCACCTGACCTTCAGATTCATTGCAGAGAAACAGGATTTCTGGACCCTGTCAAATATCGATTTGCGATTTTCCCTGCTGTTCTGCGAGCTTTCTTTATTAGTAGTAGTGCAAATCCCAGAAATAGTATCATTCGTTCGAGTTTTCTCCACTCACTATCAATATAACCTGAAGAAACACCAATGTCGCTCCACTTTTCCGAAGACGACTCAAGAATGTGCTTGGGGTTATGTCGGTCGTCGGCCTGGCCGTGATGACCTATGAAGCAGACTTAATTTCGTGCTCGTACGGCAGATGAGGTGTGGACAGGAGCTTCTTCTTCTAATAGCAAAGGCCTCCGCTCGGTGTAGTATTCCCTTTTCTCCCCGGGTTGCGCAACGTCAGAAAGCGGCAAAGCCTTTCTATCTTGAATGGCAGCGGTCGATCGATCAGTAAGTACCTGGGTACTTGATACCGGTGAATTGGTATTATCGATGACCGAGGGCTTGCAGATATAACGGACACAAGTATGTGGACCCTCAACCCATCTTTGCTCCTTCAAGCGGCCCGTCAACCCAGTAAGTTGCGCACGAGAGCTGCATTGGACACAAGAAACAGAATCCCTATTGGACATCGGAGAATGAAGTATAATTTCGAAAAAAAACATGTGCTTCCGGAAGCAGCACAACAGCGTCTGTGTCCTGCATCCCGGAGTATTGAAGGCCCCCTGAAACGGGCAAATTGAGGCAATCTACAAGAGATGGCCTGCTGTACCCATCCCGGAAACTTTGTCTCAGGTAGTTTGTCTCCCAGGCGTGGTCACCGCGTGGCGGAGAATGTGGCTTACCGCTTCTTGTACCGGAATTGCATCTGTCAGTGTAACGCTTTTGTCTTATAAATGAGTGGTCAGACGAGAAGCCGCATATCAATGAATGCGTGGGGAATTTGGCGAAATAGCAGGAAACACATACCTGCCACGATTTGATGAAAGATCTGTGACCGGGTATATCTCTGAATGGAGCGTTCCATGCCGGCTTGGTGTGTTTGATGCTTTTCCCGGTGGCGCTCGTCACCTAGGGGTGGGGGAACAGCATGGTCTGGGGTCATCCGCAATTCTTGTAACCGGGATTCGGTCCTTGGTATGCTCACGTTGCATGCCGTGCCCACATTGGTTTGGGATGCGCCTGCCGTGACAGGTGAAAATGTGCTATCGTTATAACAAAAGCATTCCATAAGATGGCGGAGCATGGCGTTATATGCCAAGCAAAGAAAAATGCAGCACATACAACACGATGGATCGAGAGACAGAATTGAATCGATCACACTTACATACAGCGGAGCTTCTGGAGATCACCCCCTATACACGAATAGGAGCTGCTGACTGACAGCCACTACCATGAGTGACGCCCAGAGGCGAGAAAGAGATGTTGGGACATCGGAACTGATGGTGCTTGCCAGCTCCGTGATCGGAAAGGTATAGCATGCTCATTCTAGTCAAGCACTTCCGGCTCTCTACTAATCGTGGGTTGCCGATGACCATTTGAAGACACCGGGAAACGAGACAGGGACATGAGAGATGTCGAAGCAGAGCACTCACTTTCCGCGGTTGGCTGATCGAAAAAGCAGGTTTCGCAGCCGCTTCCGCCTCAGCTCCTGGCACTTTCTGCGAAAAGGCTGCAGAGCCCCGCGGTGAGGTAGGTATAGCCGATAGAGGGCTTACCAGGCAAGTTTGGCAGCGAGATGTAACGTTGAGTTCCCGAATATGGAAGCGCCTTGCCGGCGGAAACGAGAGCTCGAAGAGATTGGTTTCAAAGCGGGAGGCGATTGAAGAAGTGAGAATGACAGCTCCTCCTGGACCTGGTGAATCCGACTTCGGTGTGCTGGATTCACGTGCGCCCATCGTCGGCGGTGTCCAGGTGCTCGAGGTTGACGGGGGTCGACTGGAGTCTGGAGATGCTGTGCGACCGAGGGCGGTCCGGCTGAAGCAATAGTGGTAAGTGGCTCGATCGCATCGTACATATCTTACCGGCTTCCAGGTATGCCTACTCGTGCGGTTCATAAGTATGAGATTTCCTATTTGAGTTCTAGTGCTTAAATAATAAAAAGCTGTGACCACCTTATTAAAAATTTTAGTAAACTCCTGTGGAACCATAAATTTAGCCAATTAAATTATAAAAATCCACAATACCAACTGGGCCCATATCGTGACTTTTAAAACGCGACTCTTAGCGCGTTTTATAAAAATTTACTAAAAATTTAATATTTATCCAAATATGGCTGTTGTTCTATTTATTGCTTTTTTTATGCTTAATTTCTTTTATTTCAATAGCATTTTTTTGCTATTTTAATATTAGTAGAAAAACTGCCTGCCAATTTCAAAGGCTTAAAATCCAAATTTCCTATTACTTTATTGCTTTTTAAATTATCTATACCAAAGCTTTTAAACTATTATAAATATAATATTATTTATAAACGAGTTTTTTATAAAACCCTTTGGAAAAATATTTCTAAAATATTTGGAATTAATAAAAGCATTTGTATTACGCTTTTTAATTGTGCTATTAAATGCTATAAAATAAATAATAATTATAAAATGCTAATAGCAGCATTTGCCAAAAGGTATAGATTTGGCAGGTTTAAAATCGTCATTTCTGGCAATTAATAAAAAATGGATATTATAAAAAAATTATAAATTCTAAAAAAAGCAATTTCAAATAGCTAAAAAAATTATTTAAAAAAACACCTGGAATTTTTAAAACTATATTGAAGCGTTTTTTTATAAATATAAAAGCTTTAAATATCCTATCACAATGGTTAAAAATAAATTGGCAAATAAAAATGCGTTGTATATATTCCTTAGCTATAAAAAATAGCTGCTGCCTTTTTTAAATGAAAATAGCAGCGTTTAAATATTATATATTAAAATTTTTACTTGGTTTTTTTTTAATAAGCAATATTTATTTTTTATATATTTTTAATGCATATATTTTATAATATGCCCGCAAAGCATTTTTTTTTAGCCTCGTATAATAATTGTGTTCTTTTTTATAGCTTTGGGCTTTAATGCTATTAAATACGGATTTTCGCCCTTGGGCAATTTAATATTTAAGCTTTGGTTATTAATTTCGGCCTTTTATTTTAATTGTATATTTGATAACTTTTTGTTAACTCGCTATTACTAATGATTATTTTTAAATTTATTATTATTTAATTTTTTAAAGCCTTAATTTTAATGTATAATTTATACTATTGCTATTAAATTATTTCTTAATTTGCATTCAATTGCGTTTATTTTTTTAAATTTTATTTTTTTATATATTAAATTTTATTAGAATTTTATTAATTTTATTAAATTTTATTAGAATTTTTAGAATTTTATTAATTTTATTAATTTTATTAATTTTATTAATTTTATTAATTTTATTAATTTTATTAATTTTATTAATTTTATTAATTTTATTAATTTTATTAATTTTATTAATTTTATTAATTTTATTAACTTTATCAATTTTATTAACTTTATTAACATTATTAAGTTTATTAAGTTTATTAATTTTATTAAGTTTATTAATTTTATTAATTTTGTTAATTTTGTTGATTTTGTTGATTTTGTTGATTTTGTTAATTTTGTTAATTTTGTTAATTTTGTTAATTTTGTTAATTTTGTTAATTTTGTTAATTTTGTTAATTTTGTATATATTATATTAATTTCCGCGTATGCTTTTTTTGCAAATGCAAAAAGACTAATATAGCGGCGGCTTATTTCAAATAATTAATTTTAAGGTTTTTTTAATTCTCTGCTTTTTTTTTCTTATACGCGCATTATACGCTTTTTATAATAGTAGTATATTAGCCTTTAATTGCATTTTCAACTTCGAATTCTTTTTTGACCTTTTTAGCGTTTTTTTTATAGCGATTATATTAAAATTTACTAAAGACTTTATTTATATAAAGCACGCTTTTCTGCTTCTATTAAGCTTTTTATTATTGCTTTTATATAATTTTTTTAATATACGCCTTTTTAGCGAAAATTAAATTCCTTTTATTTTATTTTTATTTTTTTTAAAAAAAAATTATAGCCTTTAGTGTTTCTAATTGCAATATTTTTTAATATTTTTTAATATTTATATAATAGAACTGCTGGCTGTAATTATAGCAATAATAGCAATGCTAAATTTGCAATTTCGCCGCAGAATTTGAATTGCGCTTTTATTCAAAGCTTTTTTGCGCTTTGAATTTGCATTTGCGTTTAGTGTGCGCAGAATTCTTTTGCAATTTCTTTTTGCAATATTTTTTATATTTATAATGAGGCCGCAAATAATTTTAGATACAGTTATTATTGCGGTAATTATAAATTCTTTTACTATATAATAAATGCATATTTTTATTTTTTTACTTTTTTCTATTAATTAATTTATTATTGTATAAATTCCTATTATTTAAATGTTTTGATTTAATAAAATTTACAATGCCTTTATATTTTACTGCTATTATTATATTAAAATTTAAGTTTTTTCTAAAAACTAATACGCTGTTTATAATGCTAAATTAATTTAGTTAAAAAATAATATAAAAACTGCCGGGGGTTTTTTTGCTTTAAAATTTATATTTTTTAAAAATATAAAATACGCAATATTTTTAAAAATATTATAATTGCAATAATTGCAATAATTAAAATTATTTTCGCAATTTATATTTTAATGCATATAGCAATTAATACTATTTAATAAATTTATTTTCTATATTCTTTTGCGCATATTTAATTAAAATATAAATAAATTACATTTTTAATTATTTGTTTCATAATATTTTATTTAATATAAAAAAACCCTTTAGCAATATAATATAAAATATAAAAATTATGGATTTAATATACGCAAATTGGAATTAATTGCTAATTTTATTTAAAATACTATAAATTTTTTGATTTTATTAATTAATTTTATTTTTATATATTTCTTTTTTAATTGAATTATTTAATATATAAAATGTATAGTTTTTATTTATACAATTTTTAATTTTTAAATAAATTAATTTGTTTATTTAATTTTTTAATTTTTTAATTTAATTCTTTATAATATATAATTTAAATATAAAAAAATAATTAGATTTATATTTTTAGTTTTTAAATATTTTTATTTTTGCTTTTGCTTGCTATTATATATAATTAGGCAAGTTTTAGTTAAATACAAAATTAAAGTTTTTTTTTAAAAAAAAACAAATCTGCGCCCTTTTTATAATTCTTCTATTATTATTATAATTTAGTTTTGATATTTTTTTTACAAATTTGCTTAAAATTACTAGGGTATTTTTAAAGTTTTTTTTAAATTAGTATTTAATTCCAATTTTAATTCCAATTTTTTCAATATATGCAAAATATAAATTAGCCGTTTTTGGGTTTTTTTATATATTATGATTTTTTTACTTTTTAATTTGTTATTATTTTTAAAAACAGAAATTGCAAAGCATAATTTATATATGCTACTTTAAAATGCTTTAGCGGATTTTAAAAAGCTAATATAAAAAATATGATATAATTGCTTTAATTAAAATCCAAATAGAAATTTTAAATAATAGACTTGGGCTTTTATTTTTTTTAATAATAGAAAAGAAAATTAATTGTTTTTATTAGCTTTTTAATTTTAAAATATATATTTTTAATAAATAAAAAATTGATTTTGTTTTATTAAAATTTAAAATTTTATGCTTTTTTGCATATTGCTTTATATATTTATTAATAGCATTTTTCTAATTTTTGCAATAGCGTATATTTGCTATATTGTATTTTATTTTTATATTTTTATATGAACTATTTTAATTTTTATAAATTCCATAAAAATATTAATCTGCAAATAATATTTGTATATTATAAAAAAAGAAAAAATTCCAGTATTTTTTACTTTGTATTTCCATAGGCGAATTTTGCTATAGCTAATTAAATTGCTTAATTTGTTTTTTTATTATTGCAGTAATATTATATATAAACTTTTAAAATTTAATTTATTTGCCTATTTATTTAAAAATAAAATATAATATTATATTTGCATATTATATAGAATTTATAGCAAAAAGCTTTCTATGATACGCTAATAAATAAAAAGCTATAATTAAATATAATAAGTTTAAAACAATTATAAAATAAATAATTTTATTAAAAACATTTTTATTAGAAATTATATATTAATATTTTTAATTATATATATAAATTATATAAGTTTGATATAATAATTTATTATTATTAAAATAATATTGTATATTTTGCCTATATATTATAATTTTGGCAAATTTGTAATAAAAGTTTATAAAAAATATATTTATAATTTATTAATTAAAAGCAAAAATTATAATTGGCTATAAAATATATAGCGGCGGGTTTTATTTTATTAGCAAATATAGCAATTGTATATATAATTTTATATTTTAATTTTTATATTTTAATTTTTATATTTTAATTTTTATATTTAGCTAATAATATTTGCAATAAATTAAACTTAATATTTAATTTATTTTAAAATAGCCTGCTAATTTACTATTCTAATAAATATATAAAACTTTATTGCATAGTATATTTGCCGTAAAAATATATGATTTGTTTTTTTTATATAATATATTATATTTAAATTGCTGTTATTTGTGTTTGCGTAATATAAATTGGCTTTGTATTTTTATTATATATTTATTATTCTTTTAATTTTTAAAAATAATTGTAAAATTTATTTTAATTATTTTGATTTTTAAATTCTCATAATTTAAATAAAATACACTTTTTTATTTGAAAATTTGCATTTATAATGCGCAAATAAAGCGTGCAATATTGAGTTTCCAATTTAATAAATTTAACTAAAATGTAATTACTGTATTTGCAAAAGCGGTTATATTATATATTTGGCGTATAATTAAATAAATCGCGAAATTTTTGCTATAATATTAATAAAACAAATTTTAATATTTTTATTTAAGCATTTTTTAGTATTTTTTTATAATTTAATTTATAAAATAAAACATTAGCAGAGTTTTTAATTTTCGTAATATATTTAATATTAAAATTATAAAATTCCAATTTTATAATTTATTTTGCTTAATATTTATTAATTTTTTTTATATTTATAAAATAGCGCAAATTATTATAATTTAAAGATATTTAAATTTTATAATATGCAATTTTAATATATTGCTTTTAATATTAAGAAAGCTTTATAATTGCAAGCAATTTAATATTATATATTTAATATATTAATTTTGCGCTAATTAATTTGCAAAATTAAAAGGCTATTAAATATTAATAATATTGCATTAAAATTTTTTAATTTTTTAATTATTTTTAAATTTTCAACATTGCAAATATTTTATAAAATTAAAATATTGCAATATTAATTTATTTGCAAATATATTTTTAATATATCAAAAAGCCTTTTGTATTTTTAAAAGCTATTTAACTAGGTCTTTTGTTTTGCCATTTATATTGCTAATAAGCAAATTAATTATAAATAATATAATTTTATTGTATTTTAAAATAAATTGCTTATAGAAATTGGCTTAGTTTAAAAATAATTGCAATTATATATATATAATTAGCATAGGCTATTTTTAAATAGCGCGTATTCTTTTCAATTTTATATATATATATTGTTTTTTTATTATAAAATTTAAAATTAAATTTTATTTATTTTAAATTTGCATTTGCTTTTTTTTATAAAATGTTTTATAGTTTTTTAAATATAGCTTTTATATATTTATTATATTTGCTAGAAATTTTTAAATAAATTAAAATATTATTAAAATAAACCATTATAATAATATTTAGAAATTTTCTAAATGCTATATTTATATAAATTTAAAATATAGCCGGTGTATTTGCCAATTTAAATAATATTATTGAATATTAAAAATAGCTATAATTTATATAAAATGCTATTTTTCATTTTCTTTTTATATATAAATGTCATAATATATATTTTTCAAATTTAATTTAATAAAAGTTTTGGCTTTGTTTAATTTTACTAGAAATTTATTAATTAGCAAAAATAAATAGCAATTTTTAATAATAAAATTATTTAATTTTCTATAATAAATATATAAGCGCAAGCTATTGATTTTTTAAATACAAATAATATAAAAACTTTTATTAGGTTTTTTAATTTGCAAATTTAGCTTTTTGCTAAAGCGTTATTTAAATATTTTTTTAATATTGCTAATTGGTTTTTAAATAATTTATAAATAAATTAATAAAATAAATTTAGTATAGTTTTTAGTATATAATTCTATTCAAAATATATAGGCAATATATCAGCTTTTTTTATATTAAAAATATTATTAAAATGGCTTAGTTTTTTTGAGCTTTTGTATTTTGATTTTTTATTTTAATTTTAATTTTAATTTTGCCGCATATTTTTTATAAATGCATTTAATATTTGGGAATTTATTGGTTTCAAAGCATATTAAAAACCAGTTTTATTTTGCCAATATTTTAATAGCTTTTCCAATA
This sequence comes from Cyclaneusma minus, assembly GCA_037179335.1. Taxonomy (NCBI): domain Eukaryota; kingdom Fungi; phylum Ascomycota; class Leotiomycetes; order Marthamycetales; family Marthamycetaceae; genus Cyclaneusma; species Cyclaneusma minus. The sequence goes on along the minus strand of JAKZHN010000027.1, from coordinate 161,785 downwards.
TATATTTAATAGGGCTTTTATTTAAATTTAAAGCATCTTTTATAAAAATTACCTTGCTATTTATTTTACTTAATGCTATTTTGTATAAGTTAATATTATATTTTTAATTTTTGTATATAGAATATTTAGTATATAATAGTTTTCTATTTATTATATTTAAAATATAAATTACTGTATTTAGCTTTTTTAATTTATTTAATTTATTTTAAAAAATAATTTTATATTTAATTTTCCTTTTATATATAAAGCTGATTTTAATTTAATTATAATATTTATTGTTTATTTGTCTACATTAAAATATATTTAAAAGCAAATTATATAAATATGCAAATATTTTATATATTTTAATGCTTTTATTTTTTATATTGCTTTTATTATTAAAAATTTTAATAAAGATTTTATAGCACTATTTAAGTTTTATTTACTTTTTATTAAAAAAGCAAATTTATAAATATTATATATATATATTAACTTATTTGTTTTTTTTTCGCAAATGCTATTAATATGAAATTTTTCTTTAATTTATTGTTAATAAAAACAAAAATAGAAATTATATTTTAAATATTAATTGCAATTAAATAATTGACTATTATACGCTTTTATTCTATAGAAAAATCATTAGAATGGGCAATTACTAGCAATTCTTTTTTTTCGCTATTATAATATTTTTGCTTATAATTCACGGAATTGGAATTCTTATTCGCAGTTCTTAAAAATAAGCTTTAATTATAATTATTATAATCGCGATTACAATTAGACCTATTTTTACGCAATTGGTCTTTTTATTTTTTGCAATTATTAAAGCTATTGCTATTTAAAATATATATTTTATTATTGGATTATTTGCAATTGTAAATTATATATTTAGGCATTTTGCAATTGTTTTTTTTTATAAATGAAACTAAATATACTATATTGCTTAAAGCCGTATTCAAAATAAAAAAAAAGCTAATATTGATTTTGGCCGCATTATTGATTTTTTTTGCTTTTGCAATTAAATTGGTATTAAATTACTGCATTATTATTTAAAGTATTATACGGATTTTATAATCCTTTATAATTATTATAATGCTTTTCTAAATTATTTGTATTGAATATATTTTAAATTTTAAATTTTAAATTAAATTTATTTTTGCATTTAATATTGCCGGCTATATTAAATATATATTAAATGCTAATTTATAATTAAATGCTTTATTGAAAAATAAAAGTTTATTTAATATTATTGCAAAGTTTAAAAATTAATTAATTATTAGAAAATATAGAAAATATATTTTCTATATAAAAAAGCAAAAGTTTTATTTTTACTAATTTTTTTTAATTGTTGTTATTGTTTTTTAAATTCTTTTAGCAAATTAATCTATTGTATATAATATATATTATTGCTTTGCATTTATTGCATTTAATAATAAATTTTTTTAATTTTTTATAATCTTTTTTCTAATTTCTAATTTATTTAATAATATTGCTATATAATATATATACAATTTTTAAATGTAATTAAAGCGCGGCGAATATAAATTATATTATTTTTCAAAGAGAAAAAATAAAATTATATATTAAAATAATTTTGCAAGCGATTAAACTATTTATAATATTTGTATATATTATATATATAATTTAACTTAATATTTAGCATGCAAAGACTTTTAAATGCATAAAATCTTTTAATAGCTAATTGGCTATTATTAGAATTAAAATTAAAAAAACTGCATCTGCGGCAAAAAATCGCAAGCTTTGCTTTTAATTTGGCAATTTCATTTTTTAAAATTTGCAGATAATTTATTAAATGGCTTTCAAGTTTTTAAAATTTAAATTGGCTTGGCCTTTAAAAATAAGCGCTTAATTGGCTTTGCCTTTGCGCAGTAATATTATATTTTTGGCAGGGGCGCTTTAATTTTAAATTTAGTTAGGCTAATTTCTATTAATAAATTAACTATTTGGCTAAAAAAGACTATTAAATAATTTTTGGCTTAAAGCGAAAAAATTATTAAATTGTTTTTAATTATTAATATTGGCAGCGTTTTTATTAATATTATTAATAAATGCATTGCTGCCTTTATTAAATATATTTTTTTAATTTGGCGCACAAATTTTGCTAATATTGCTATTAATATTTATCTTTTTAAAAATTAAATGAAATTGATTTTCAAAGCTTTTAATAGAATTTTTATAAATAGAATTATTGTTAAATTTGCAATTGGTAAATTAAATAATTATTATTTTGCCAAATTATTGCTTTTTAAAATAAAAACAGCTATTTTATTATAATAATTAAAAATGAATTAGCAAATATAAATATATTATATATATTTTTAGCCATAAAAAATAGCTATTGCTTTTTTTAAATAAAAATAGCAATATTTAAGTATTATATATTAAAAGCCTTGCTTAGCTTTTTTAATAAGCAATGCTTATTTTTTGCGTATTTTTAGCGCATATGCTTTATAATATACTCGCAGGGCATTTTTCTCGGCCCCGTGTAATATATCCAAAGGATATTGGTAAAAACACCATTTAAAATAAGCTATATTCAAATAATATTATTAAACGGGATAGAGTTTGCTATGCAAAAAGTATTTTAAAAAAATAAATAATAAAATAATTTATATTTGCTTAGATAAAACTTTTTATAATATTGGCGAAATAAATAATCTATTATTTAAATAATTATAAATAAATAATAATTAATTATTAGCATTTATATAAAAAATATAAGATATTTGCCTTATATAGAATTTCAATTTTAAATTATACCAAATTTGCTAAATCTATTAAATTTTCCATTATAGTATTGGAAATTATAATTTTAGACTTTATTATTAATAAACCAATTTATATTTGAAAGCCGGGGTTTTTTAATTAAAAAAAGCCAATAGCAATTATCAAAAAAAAATAGAAAAAATTCAAGCCCATTTTAATAAAAAGGCTTTAAAGCAATAAATAAAAGCAAAAATCCCTAGCATTTTTAAATACCAATATATAAAAAAACTAAATATTTTTTTTTAAATAAAAAGGCCTAGAAAAAGGCTTAAAAGCAAAAAAGGCAAAATATTCTAGCAAAAAAGCCTTTTAAAAAAAAGTAAAATATAAAAATTATTTAAAAAACTAATTGCAATTTTATATACTAAAGCCAAAATTTCAAGCAAAACAAATAGCATTAATTAGTATATTTATAAAAAGCAATTTTTTTAAATTGGCTTTATCCCTATTATAAAGCTATAAAACATGCCAATTTAGGAAAAAAGGTAATTTTTATTAATAATAATATTAGCCTATATGCAAAAACTTACCGCTTTTTGGTAAATATTGCAGTTAAAAAAGAATTAAAAGAATTATATATTAGCCAATCAATTTTCTGGATATATATTTAATTAAAAAATTCTTTAGCTATTTTTAAAAAAAGCTTAATTACTTTATTTCCAATAATGCCAGCAAGTAAAAAAAAGAATCGGGCTATAAATTATTTTAAAAACAATTGGCAAAATAACTAATTTAATAAAATTATTTACAAGCTATTTAAATTTTGGCCAAAAAAATTAAAAAAAGTTTAAAAAAATCTAAAATTAAATTTACAATTAAGTTTTTATAATTTTACATTTACAATTAAAACAGCCAATATTATAAATATAATTTAAATAAATTTAAAAATAAAATAAAGTATATTGTTTTATTTAATTATTATTTTCTTTTTTAATTTCTTTTTTTTAACCTTTTTAGCCGGCTTATCCTCCCCCTTTGGCTCATTTTTTACCCTTAGTATTTCAAGCTTCGTTTTTATTATAATAGGCTTTCTATTTTTTTATACCTATTTAAAACTATTTTCTTTTTAAAAATCTGCATTATAAATTGGCCTTTATAATATTGGCCATCCCTATCGGCCTATTTAAATCCCTTGATATTTATAAATCTCCCCTTTTTAAATTGTTTCTATAAAGCTATAATTTTTTTTTTAAATTTTAGTTACCCAATTAAAAAAAATATATATAAAATCCGCGATTTTTTTGCTACGCAATTCCAAAATCTTTGTTTTGTCCAGGCGCTTATAAAAACTAATAAAAATAATGCCCATTTTGCTATTTTTATCGAATTGCATTTTGTTTTTAAATTTAAAGCGATATTTAAAAATAAAAGAGTATTGGCGGTAAAAAAAATATTAAATAAATTTGGAAATACTATTAGCTTTAATTTTATCAAAAAAAACGCTAGACTATTTATAAATAAAAAATAATTTAAATTTAAAAACAGCTATTTTAAATATTTGAATTTAAAGTGTAAATAGTAACTAAATTAGAATAAAAAAGTCAGCTTTTGCAATTTTGGAAATTAAGCCTTAAAATAGCAGTTTGCCATTGGCTGGCTGGATATAATTATTTAGATTTTTAATGGGGTGGTTAAAGCTTTTTATTACTTAAGCACCCGAACTCAAATAGGAAATCTTATACTTATGAACCGCACGAGTAAAGGATGGTTAAGTTGTGGCAGGCCGCAGACGAACCAGCCCAGGTGGAGAGCAGGCTTTTCAGAGTTGGAGAATAGATGAAGGATCGAGATTCGAGGGGGGGGAGGGCGCGAACAAGCCATCTTCTCCACGCCGCCATCGGCATGTGGGAGGCAGCGAGTTCATGCTAAGCCACAAAAGAAATGGGTGCAAAGCAAGTCCCAACGACGCCTTACTTCTTGCAAGTGCCATTTGCATCATCAATCGATGCCTTCGGCTGCAGAAGCACTGATGCATTTTCCTTTCTCGTGATGACGCACATGGTCAATTCAGCAGAGCAGAGCAGAGCTGAGGGACTTGACGGGTTCAGGGGAAGCGACAGGAGGGGTCGCGTGTGTGAGCCTCCTCGGCAGGGTCGCAGTGCATATATGGACATGCTAGACGTCCATATCTGGTGCAGCGGAAAGAGAAAACCTGGTGTCAGAAAGGGCATCTAGGAACAGAGTGCCATCTCCGGATATAGCGAACGGGCGCCATCCTCGCGGACAGTGGATCTCACATGCCACTTCTGTCGTCTTCTTAGCATGCGTGTTAGCAATAAGTCATCGGGTAGGCACATTTGGATGTTGGACGTGCTTCGTGCACGGTGGTGGGTGGGTCGCCTCTGCTTCTGGACTCGGATTCTCCGCTTCATGCCCGTCCTTCACTCGAACAGCTGGCAGCAGTTTCCAGTCCAACATATCCAGCTCTCAGCCGCTGCTATTCTCGCTGCACATGTTGTCGCTCGTCGCTTTGACTTGGCACTCGCTCCCCCGGCTCTCTCGTCCGCATCGCTTCGGCAAGCGACAGCGCGGCAGCATGGTAGTGGCAGCCCCGAGCGCCGTCACAGACTAACACAGCTGGTCGAAGCTGTTGGACTCTCTTGCGTGTTGGGAGAAAGCAATTTATGCACGATCCGCAGCGCCCTCCTCTGCATCCTCTGCTGGTTATTGGGCGAGACCCGGCCGTGGTGAAGCGCGTTTGCACCGATACGAGGCGCAGGGCTTGAGAAGGCGATGTTGCCTTGCCATTTGCTTCGGAAGGGATCGCTGCTTCCCGTGGATGTGAGCGACTTCTGGCAGCCGTTCTCCCCGTCGTCGTCGGCCCAGGTTGTTGGCGGGTCTGGCGGACATCGCGCTGCTGGAGTGCGCCGAGCGCACCCTCGAAATTCCTGCATGGACCGTGGCTGGCGTCGGCAGTGGCTGCGCCAACGCTGCTCAGAGCTTCCCTGCGTGCCACTCCGCGCAAACTCTGCCGGCGATTCTGGCGTGTGCAACTGGGAAGCTTTGCTGGAGTTGCGCAAGATTGGCGACTGCCGCCCAAACTCAAAGCAGACTGAAACTTCCGCCCAGCCAACCACCCGCCGTCGCCAAACTCTGTCCAAGCACCACCAACAACCTCTCAAGCCGCCAAATCGACCCGCAGCATTACGGCCGTGCTGCTGTTGCGAAGCCTGTACGTGTGCAGCAGGCAGCAGTCTTGTTCTCGCATGCTCTCTCTCTCTCTCTTTCCATTCTGCACACTTTTCCTCTGCACGTTTTCTCCTGCACATATCCATTCTGCCCGGTGCTAGGCTCCTCGGCCTCCTGGTTCTGGCCCGGTTTAGATATTGACTCGCCGGGGGCATGGTGTTGGACAAGCTTTGGGGCGGGAGCGTAATTCGAACCTACTTGACTTTTGGCCGCGAGCACTTTTCCCCGTTTCTGCATGTGCTCGCATCCCCGGGCCTGGTGTTTGACCTCCCAACTTCGACGTCGATAGCAGCCGTCTGCAGAAAGGGAGAAAGTCTAAGCGGATCGGCCGAATTTCGTTTGCTTCGAGATCCGAGCAATCATCGCCCTCCACCCGCACCAGCCCAAGACCTCACTCCTCACAGACGCTGCCATCCGCGCCTGCCTGCCCTTGATTCGTGCCTGCCAGGCCTTACACAGACCCCGTCTGGCAGTCCAATCAAGTCGAGTCCAAGATCATTTAGGAAGCCGGCTCTGCCTCTCTCCCCGCTCCACTCACATCTCTCGCCCCATCTTGTAGCACCATCGTTGTCGACGGCCGCCAGTGTCGTCGTATTCTTGTATCTGATTCTGCTATTCCACTACTCCCACTGCCAGCAGGCCTGACGCTCGGCTTGAACTCTTTCTTGCGGCCAGGCTCTTTCGTCTACCCCTCCCCTGCTGCGGACCAGACCACCGCAAAGTCTGGGACCCGAATCCAAATCGAGCCATATCGCAGCTTTGACAGCAGTGCACCCAGCCTACTAACGCAGGAGCGCTCCCCAAACCAACGGCGGCTGTGTTAGAGGTTTCCCCGCCAGGGTCGAGTTACCTTAGCACAACCAGCTTTCGGACGAAGAGTCACTAGAGGGACGCTCTGCAGCCTTGTCATTTGAGCTAACAGGTTGCGAAATCGCACCATACCCGACTCGACTCTCCAGAAACCATTAGCCGCTTTCACAGATTCTTGGTTCAGCATACGTCTCATCAATACCAGACCGAACACATTTCTACCCAAAGACGCCCCCCGCTCTTTCCCGCTTTTCTGCTCTCCACGAAACCAATCGCAGACCTGGACTCATTCAATTTATCTGAAAATTTTCTTACTCAACCTTTCGCCAACGGCCAAAGGATGAGCCCTAATTGCCAGATCACACAACCCACGATTAAGCGGACCAGAAAAGGTGCTCACGAGTTCCCATAAATACGGGTCTTCTCCATGAACAATAGTTCATCCACCCACCAGTTTGCATCCGCAGAAAAGTGGTGTATCAAGGTGTTAGATAGGTGCGTTTACTGGGAAGGAGATTGCTCAAGGACGCAGAAGGCAACTGGGCTCAGTTGCGAACATCGACTGATCATGCAAATTCTCGACGACAGCCGATGCTATGACTTGAAGATTCGCCAGGAACCCGTAGCGGCTCGGGTTGCCCTTGGCAAGGAGAAGGGTACGGGTACCTGCGACCTTCATTTTCACTCCCATTGAGAGGCGGATCAAGGCTGACTTCGGAGCAGATCGCAAACCCGTCGACCCACCACCCATCGTTCAGCTCAAAGTGAAGAATGAAAATGATCCAGGCGGAACCTATCTTCAGAGTACTGTCTTTGTCCTTTTTGAAAGACGAGCCTGCTGACATGAGTTATAGGTCCCTACTTCTTCATGTCATGCTCGCTCCTTGAACTCGAAGAGGACCGCTTGACCATTAAATCAGAACAATCCGAAGCCATCAGAAACGCCCTGACCGGTACTCTCGTGTCTTCGCTGCACCGACTGAAAGATGCTGACAATCAAGATGGCGGCTTTTTCGTATTTGGCGACTTGTCAGTCAAACATGAAGGCTTTTTCAGACTGCGTTTCAGCCTCTACCAGATGGAGGGCAATGTTGTGCATCTCATCAAGACCACGGATTCCCATGTTTTCACAGTACACGCAACGAAGAATTTCCCTGGTATGCAGGAGTCCACTTTCCTGACCCGATCGTTCAGCGACCAAGGAGTAAGACTTCGACTGCGGAAAGAACCACGGGCGATGTTGCGGAAGCGTGGGCCTGCATCCGACGATTACGAACCGCGACATTACAACACAGCGGCACGTCGAAACGAGCAGGCAGGTATGGAGCAGCAAACACCCCCGTCTCGCGAGGAGCGTGACTCAGAGAGCAGGGCGTCAGCAACAGTCCTAGGCGAGCCCCTTTCAGCCGGTGTATCAAGCCAATGGTCACGAAGCTCGATTGGTGGCCAGGACTCAATGTTCGCCAATCACGGCTCGAGAATAAACTCAGTGTCTTCATACAATAGCACGTATCAAGACGACGACCGACGCAAGCGGCAAAGAACGGCCTCTGATGGCCATGCGCAGTACACCGGCAGTTACGCTCAACCGCAAGTGTACAATGGTGGTGCCGGACAGAGCTTTGCCCAAGAAAACGGCAATTTCACGTACTCGAATCCTCAATCATACGCCAGCTATGGCCATTCCTCGGCACAGCAGTCGATGTACCCAACAAACATCCCAACTCAAAGTCCACACACGCGCGAATCCCCATATTTTACGGGTCGGCCCGCCAGCAATCAGATCCCCCTTGACCACAATATATCTCCCCTTGACACATCATACCACCAACGCTCCTCGCTACCCATGTACTCTTCCAACTACGGAGCAAACAGATATACGCAGCAACCGACATACTCGCCGCAATATCCGCAGCATGCAGGACAACAGCCCACATCTCAGCACTCGCAGCAGACAGTCCAGCCGGCATCTCAGACTGCACCCACACTCAGCATGCCTCACCACCCCCGAGAACGAACTTACGGCAACAGCACGCTGCCCATGTTGAGTACGCAAATGTCGAATTCGCAAGGGCCTGTCGACCCGATGAACAATGCCATGGCACCTCCCCACTCAGCTTCGCCGTACCAAGCCAAGACGAACAACAACGGTAGCCGAAATAGTGTAAGTCGGAACGACAGCACTGAAGCCGAGTCGGTTCACTCGGTTCACGAGTCTATCGAGAACCCGAATATCTCGCCTGAGTTGATCGAATATGGCTCGTAGGTTGCGGTGGTGCGCAAATCCGCAGGTAGAGGCATTCGAGAATTTTCGGCATGTGTAAACTACCTGCGGATGCATCTCAGCCTGCAGTGCTGATATGTTGGCTCACAGCAAGAATTGATCATGAGGGATGGAAATTGTTCAACCGTGGATGGAGGCAAGAGACTGGCGGAGAGCTGAGCAGCAATGAATGCTCTTTCCTCGCCATCTCAGGTCCACAAGATTGCTTGCTTTTGAAATATTCATACTTCGGCGTTCGTCTCGGCCCGGTGGCGCATCGGGGACCCGCAACGGGTCGGCTCATCACGGTTTTCGTTGCTTCCTTTGACATTCTACAAATTGGAAAAAAAAATTCGTTTCATCAATCAGTACAAAGAGATGAGACCCCGGGAAGGGAAAATGGAATTCCAAAGGGACGGGACAAAAAATGGCAGCACTCATCGGCGGGGCTGGCGCAGGCGCATTCACTTACGCGTTTACTACGACTTTCCGAGATTGACCGTTGCGTGTCTTTCATCTCTGCATGCGCTCTGGAGCCCTTTTGTACCTTTCTTGCTGACGGGGGCGTGTTAATACAAATTTCTTTTCAAGGAAAGGCTGGGATGGAACTGGAAGACCCGGCTGGATGAGTAGCTGGAAGGAGTGGACGTGCTGTCTTTAGTTTCCATTTTCGGCGTTGCTCCGAGACGGACCCATGACTGATCTGCCATTCTTTCTGGATCTTAGCGGCCGCTTGCTGGGTTCTCTGGGATTGGTTCGAGGGTGCCGGCCATGGGGCGGTATAGTGTGTGTTTTTCCAACTGGGCTTTTCTGTGGTTTGCCATGGGATTCGACGGTAGCGTGTTGAGTCCCTGGTAGCAGATAGCTAGCTCTTTGCGCCAGGGTCTTTTGGCTGGTGCTGTTTATAAGTGCGTTAATAGAAAGCTGCCTGCATCTTAGCCCAAATTGAGAGACGGAAGCTGTTCACTGCCCGGATAGTGGATGTTGGATTGTTGATTGTGTGTTCGCTGCGTGGTTGGTTTTGTGTGAGATCACTAGGTACATGTCCATGAATTTTGAAGTGGTACCTACCTATGAAGGAGAAGGAGGCCGTCGGCGCTCCCTCCCGTAGCTATCTAGTCCCCTGCCCGCGGAGTTTGACGCTGGTAGCTGCCGCAGTCGGCAGGGCTCCCGTGGTCCCACGTGATGTCCTGACGTCCTTATCGTCCCGACAACAACGGCACGATTTGAAGGATTTTCAACCATGTGGAAATAGGGCGATGATGTATGAATGGCAAGGTTCGTGACCAGTCGTGGCTGGAGACTCGATGTATGAAAACTAGGCGAGCGGCTGCTGAGATGGTGTGGCAACGGCTCCATCAGTCGGGCAGTCCATCAAACAGGGCATGCAAGCATGCAAGCCCTGCCTCTTCTCGTGTTTTGGCACGAGTAGCCTAGACGCGGATCCAAGCTTCTTAGTTTTGAAGAGACTGGGCTACAGTGTACAGGTAGTCCGTGGCATCGTCGAACAGCTAATAGTCTTTGTGAAATCGGGGTCTGTCTTGGCTGTATTCGCTTTCGACGGAGTAGTGCAAGTCCAGACTGGCGGAAAAGTGGGTACCTAGGATTGACTCAGCTGGTGGGTGTTGGGTGTGGATCTGAGATTGTATTCTAAATGGTCACCAGGGATGGTCCAACGTACTTGGAAGAACCGGACTCACTACTACGAGACCAAGTACGAAGCCAGGTACGAGATGGACTACGAGAAGAACTACAGAGGGCAGGGCGTGGCTCGGAGGCTTTCGATTTGGGCCTATGCCCTCTGTAACTCGTCTCTTGAGTATTCTCGAAGTTGGTGTCGTAATTGGTCTTGTAGTATCGAGTCTGATCGTAGTTGGAAGATATCCTGAGTGGCTAGTAGATAGGCGTATCCAACAGACCAGGAAGATTCAAAAGCCATATCCAGAGCTTTGTTTTGGATCTTTCAACTTGCTGTGTTTATCGCCAAGTATCTAGGTATTTGCATATACATCAAACCCCAAAAAATTGAACAAAGTAATGCACCCTGAAAGCAACGGTGAGAAAGCCACACTGTAAAGAAATCCTACGGTAGTAGAGAGCCCAGCCCGTCCCGCGAAATCCCTCGATTAGCACTTGGGTATTGCCTATCTTCCGGTCTCACGACAGATCCTAGCCAAGTGCCAGCTCAACTACCAACTGGCCGAGGCGCAATGATGTTGATTCCATAGCGAGGGGGATCTCGCTGCTGCTCCACTTTTGCGACGGCAGACTCAGTGAGATAGTTAAGGTCATAGAGGTGACGAACATAGTCCACCGTCCACTCTTGGGAGCGACGGTTAGTAGTCTGAGCCAAACCATTAGTATATGTACCTGACTGAGAGATGCAAAATCTAGCATTCACTCACGTCGTTGACTGGAGCATTGAGGCTTTCACTGGGGCGAGGCGCCTCGATCCAAAGCGCAGCTCTCTCGAGGTTGTTGGTCGGAACGGAGTCTCCATAGACACCCTTTCTGGTCCAATCGACGAAGTGGTAAAAATCGAATTCTCCGATGGGAATGATGGCCTCGCATCTCCTGCCTTCCTCAGGCCAGGTCTCGGGCTCACTGTTGCGCTTGAACTCGACAGTGTAGCCACGCGTCGGTCCCCCAGTGACGTGAATAAGGGTTCCGCGATGCGCTTTGGCCAGATATGGAACGAAGATGGCGAAATGCTGGCGCTGGAATCTGCCTGGCTCTCGGAAGCATGCTAGGTAGATGGGTCTTTTACCAGAGTCGGACTTATCGAGGAAGTCAGACATGGTGAGGACGAGTGGGTGTTGGAGATTGGGCGTGGAGGTTGAGGTCGAGAAAAAGGGCCGAGGAGGGGTGCTGGGGTAAGTGTGATTTCGAGGTCGGAGGTTGACGGGTTCTTTTATAGGAGAGGTCTCGCTGGCGCCGCAGAGGCGGGCGTGGAACGCAGAGTAGGATTTTTAGAGTGGGATATGCAAATTGCAAAGTGTGAATTCAAGGGTTGGCATAGTCCAAACCATCCGGTCCGTTCAATCCGAGGCCGCGGCCCGTTGTGACTCATACTAACAGACATGGCGAGGTGGCGCCCATAGGCAATGAAAGCTCGATGAGCAGGCAGCATGCAGAATAATAGGCAACATGCACCGGTCACGGGCGAACTAGGAAATGCGAAGCGCCAAAGTGAGGCGAGGCTGCGAGGGGGCGGAGATCGCATCCAAAATGGGACGATGTTAGATGTAGGTATGTATGCACGGGTGATGAATGACAGAATGAGAACCAACAGACTGGACTGACCCCTGCTCGAGTTAGCCTCACGGATGGCCTGTCAGGCTGTCTTGTTGGCGCATGGAGAACTCGAGGATCCCGGGATCTTGAGCGCACTTGCATGAGTTATGATGAAAACAGTGGTCCTCCATCTTCCAAACGGAACTGAACAAGCTCAGCGTGGGGGTGATGTTGAAGAAGCGGGGTAATGCAAACATGAAGCAACGATTGGGGATCAATCAAGCGCTTATCACGAGCTCACCACAAACTTTGGTCTTTTCGACATCACTTAGAAAGTTCCAGCGCTCTTTGAGCGTTTGTCCTCGAACAGATTCCATGTAAATAACTACATGTCCTTCATCCTGTCCGTGGGCATTTGCATCAGTGAAATCAGCACTGAGCCGTTGCCGGATGCCACGCTACATATCCATGAGGATGAAGAAGGTGGTGCGCTGAGAAGACAATGAGAGAGCCTGGCGGCGGATAAGGTCTGAAATTGCAGAAGGCTGGCGCGTCGGCTCAGAAGGACTCATACGAGGTTCTCAACAGGCGGAGGAGAGAAGAGGATGAGAGGATGAGAGATGTGGTGGCTCAAGAGCAGGCTAACCTGAAAGCTAGAGCCTAGCCTCGTTCAGGACGAGTCACGAGAAGATGCGGAAGAGAAGAGCTGCAGCAGCATATATTTAAAAGGCGGAGGTCTGGTGTTGCACAAAGTCCAGAATTGAAGCGGAACTACGCTTTCTCCGACCCCGAGGCCACACGGTCACATGTATCACATGAAGGGGACCTACGCAGCTTTGATCTTTTTCCCAAAATACTTCTAACCCAAAGGTCGAAAGCAGTTCGAGGGTCAATGACATAACTATCCGGTAGTCGGAATCGGAGATTATCCGGCCATAGTTATCGCCATGGTCACCAATGCTCCAGCCCGAATCGAGAGAGATATACATGTAGTAGTCATGGCTGTCGATGTGTTCCCCGGGAGTGACGGATACTAGAGCATTGGCTTGTTCAAGGACGTGGGCTTGGTCGAAGGTGAAATTCGGGCTGATAGCTGGATTTGCTTGAAGACCATAGGAGTTCCAGCCTCGAGGCGGGGAAGTGAAGTTGTTTGAGGTAGTACTCGTCCTGATGATATAAGTCCAGTGAGAATGTTATCAGAAAAGCTGTAGAAGGACCATGGTCAGCTCTATTAATGAACAATTTGAACGGAAAATCGTTTCCCCTGTGCTGGAACACTGCATGTGAAACGCCCGCATGTGAAAGGCCGAACTCATGCCTGAGGCCGCAGCACTAGCGCTAGCAGCCAATCAGCTTATCGTTCGCAAGTGCCTCGGCAGCTTGACACGACCAGGGCGCTCTGGAGCTGCTGAAAGTGTCTCGAACTGTCATCAATAGCTAAGGTAAGTTAAGCTTCTCCTTCTTTCTGACGACTCTTCTTCATCGCTATCTCTCCTTTGCCACTCCTAAGTCTCCTTTTCTCTATATATCTGACAAAATGAGTGCCGGTGAGTGAGCCCGTCGTGAGCGAGGTGGCAAGTCCAGGGGAGCATAAGCAAGAAGCTGACAGCACAAACAGCAAAAGACCGCCTCTCCCAAGTCTCCGGCCACCTCGCCGGCTCCAACAGCAAAATCGCCCCAACCGAGGGCGATGGCAGCAGCAGCAGCGGCAACCCCAATCGCGGCCGCGAAGCCCTCCTTCGCAAGAACCCCGACGACATAGTCGTGACAGCATGCCTCCGCACCGCCTTCACCAAAGGCGGTCGCGGCGGATTCAAAGACACCGCTGCCGCTGATCTGCTGGTCGGCGCATTCAAATCCCTGATTGAACGCTCTGGAATCGATCCTGGCCTTGTCAATGACATCGCTGTTGGATCTGTGCTGCCCCCTGGAGGCGGTGCAACCGAGTTCAGAGCTGCGGCGCTGGCGGCGGGCTTTCCAGAGAGTGCGGCGGTGAAGAGTTTGAATAGGCAGTGCTCGAGTGGTCTGCAGGCCGTGGTTGATATCGCGAATGCAATTTCTACGGGCATGATTGACGTAGGTGTTGGCGCTGGCGTCGAGAGTATGAGTTTGCAATACGGGTATGTCTTTCCACCGTCATTTTTGAAAGAAAGAGGCGGCGCCAACATAGAATGTGCATCATAGACCAGGTGCCGTAACCGAATTCTCCGAACTCCTCGAGTCGCACCCCGAAGCCAAGAACTGCAAAGTCCCTATGGGTCTGCTGTCCGAGCAAATGGCCAAAGACCGTGGCGTCACGCGCGCCGTGCAAGACGCCTTTGCCGCCTCATCCTACCAAAAAGCGCTCAAAGCGCAAAAGGAGGGGCTCTTTGACGAGGAAATCGCTCCTCTCAAGGTCAAGTACGAAAACCCTAAGACCGAAAAGTGGGAGGAAATTACCGTGTCGAAAGACGACGGTATCCGACCTGACACTACTGCCGAATCCCTGGGCAAGATGAAGCCTGCGTTCGCGAAGGATGGCTCCATTCACGCCGGCAATGCCTCGCAGATTTCCGACGGCGCCGCCGCCGTGCTGCTCATGAAGCGTAGCACAGCCGAGAAACTCGGTCAGAAGATCTTGGGCAAGTACGTGTGCGCATCCGTAGCAGGTGTCAAGCCTTTGCTTATGGGAATTGGGCCTTGGAAGGCGATTCCGCTGGCTTTTGAAAAGGCGGGCATTACGAAGGAGGATGTGGATATTTTCGAGATCAATGAGGCGTTTGCGAGTCAGTGTGTCTGGTGTGCGAATGAATTGGGGATTGATGAGAAGAAGATTAATCCGAAGGGAGGGGCTATAGCTTTTGGACATCCGTTGGGGTGTACGGGGGCGAGACAGGTTAGTACGTTACTCTATGAGTTGAGGAGGAGGGGGGAGAAGGTCGGGGTTACTAGTATGTGTGTGGGGACTGGGATGGGCATGGCTGCTGTTTGGGTTGCGGAGTAGATTTCTAAGTTCTGCTTGAATCGTGGTGCAACGGTTACATGTAGTCAGTTCGCAACTACAGAAGTCGGATCCTTACATCGAACATTATTCAGGGATCGATGTTTCAGTGGCAATCGCGTGGTCTGGATTTAATGTTGACATCACAGTGACGCAGTCTTTGATTACTCGAAGGCAGAAACTTCTGGTCTGTGTTCAGATCAGGATCAGGGCAGAAGTCATGTTCAACGGCTTTTGCACAGACACATGGAAATTTAGAGTTTGACGTACCCCTAGCGCGCATCCCCGCAACTTAAACGGGGAGGTGGGACCTCGGTGTGGCTGCCTATTGGTGCGTCGTTCCGCCTGGTTGCCATCATGGCAACCACCTGCCTCCCGCCAAAACACCATCATCGACGCCGCGCCCCCGGCTTTCCCAGAACCAAGAATCTCGACCCATCTTTCTCCAAGACCATTGTTCCCTTGCCTCCTTGCCATGATCAGCCTGAGACCTTTACTGATAACCCACGGAGGAGTATCATCTTGTCTTACTCTCTCCCGCTGATTGTCGACGTCGCGCATTGCACATCCATCTGCCTACATCATGGCAAGCACTCAGGATGCGCAGTTCGCCATGGATCGCAACAATGGCAGTCCCAAGAAGTCCAAAGGAGTCCTGAAGTCATTCATGCAGCACAAGAAAACTCCTTCAGAAGGTTCCTCACTCCCGCCAGTGCCACCATCGCCATCATACCCCATTGGCGATATTTACTGCGGCGGCGCCTTGTTCGACCCGAACCGCTTGATGCTGCCCGACGACCATCCGCATGCACGAGCTCTGGGAGAACTCCCTATCCACATTAACGCGATGCCTCCCCCCAGCAAGCCGGCGCAAGATTCGGATTCGAGCAGGCCGAAGTCGAGGGGCGTGGATGGGGATAATCAGAAGCCTAAGAGCCTACACAAGAAGACTCTCAGTTCATACTCCCTGAAGAACCTCGCCGGCAAAGACAAGTCCAGCCCCAAGTCTTCACAGCCCAAAGATGAGAAATCCAACGGCGAGAAATCCTTCAAATCCATATCCAAATCCTCGAAGAACCTCGCCAACCTCCTTCGAGTCAAGTCTTCCAAGAGTCTCCAGAAGGATATGGAGGGTGAAGCGAAATACAAGGAGAATCGAGCTCCGCCCAATTCGAGAGCTCCTCCAGTGAGCTACCAGGAACCTCGAACACCTATCTATGCGCAGTTCTCGAGCCAGCCGCCTACCGGAGCCCAAGTTACACGAAGGTCGGTGGAGGAAGAGATCGCGCTGTACACTCCTTCGAACTATGGTCCATCCAACCAGCGAAACTTTCATGATGGTATTGAATATGCACCTGCACCACAACTACAACAAGATGGCAAGAGATCAAGACCGACATCTTGGATACGCTCAAGCGTCACATCTCAGGATGTCTCCAGACAGGCGAGTGACAATGCTCGACGGAGCCGCGAGGAAAAGCGTAGCGCGTCAGGAGATACCCCTGGCCGCCCACCTTTGAACCGAAAGATTACGCCCCTTGATACTGGCGCCGCGCAGAACTTCCCAAAGAAAGGTTCGCGAGTAGCTGCTGCAACTGCCGCCATCGAAGGTCAATTCTCCACGCGCTCAAGCGCGGAGACTAGTGAACCACCAACCCCTGTTGATCCTAAGGAGATCGAAACCGAGTTTGAAGCCATGCTCGATCGCCGTAACATCCCCGAGAATCAGCGCTTCAAGATGAGAAGCGTGGCCTTGAGCATGAAGATGGATCTGGTCAGGCAAGACCGTGCTGAGCTCTTGGCTGCTAAGAACCGACTGTCCAGACCTCCCACGCAAGGCAGTGAAGAAGATGAAGAACTTCTGGAGGAGCCGGAACAGAAGGAGACTAAGAGCAAGCGACCCAGAAGCATGAATTTCACGTTTGGAAGAAAAGATAAGGATCCCAGCCCGACGAAGAAGTCGAAGCCAGAAGGTAACCTTAACATTACGAGGCACATGAGGTCCAAGTCCACCGTTGCCGCTCCTACTACTCCTAAGTCGCCTGGAGGTACTGGCACCGGCTTTGGCAGTCAGCTATTGGCGAAGGCAAAAGGACAGTTGCCGGACGGCTTTGTGGCTTACTTGCGAAAGACTCCTGAGCCAGCACAGGTCGAGGTTGGAAAGCTGCATAAGCTGATGTTGTTGCTGAGGAATGAGACGGTGTCGTGGACCGAGTGCTACATTGGATTGGGCGGCATGACCGAGATTGTAGCTCTGTTGCATCGCATTATGGAAGTCGAGTGGAGGTATGTTCATGCTGCTTGCTATCCCTTTCTTCAACTCTACTGGCACCCCTGCTCCAATGACATTGAATCCAAACTTTCCAGATCACATGACTGACAAACTATCAGAGAGGAACACGAAGACCAACTCCTCCACGAGACCCTCCTCTGCCTCAAAGCCCTCTGCACCACCGCCCTCGGCCTTACCCACCTAACCCGCATCCAATCGACGCTCTTCCCCGCCCTCATCGGCATGCTCTTCGACCCCGAGCACAAAGGCCCCTCCGAATTCAGCACCCGCAGTATCATAACCTGGCTCCTCTACACCTGGCTCCAATCCTCGCCTCAGGCCGAGCGCGCCCAACGCGCCCGCACTCTCCTCTCCTATCTCCACGACCCCTCGCCACCCGAAGCCGAGCGCCCCTTGGCTTTCGTCATTGACATGTGGCGCGATCGCCCCTATCGCGTCTGGTGCAAAGAAGTCTCGTCCGTCACCAAAGAGGTCTTTTGGATCTTTCTGCACTCGCTGAACGTTATTGCCGTACCCAAGTTCCACGAAGACGGCTCCTCTTCAGAATTCGGTCGCAAAGCTACAGAACAGCCTACAGTTGATGAGTATGCGTACATGAAGCGCCACTTTCCATCACCAGCACCACCTGTGGCTGCAGCGCCATATGTAGGCGGTGTGGAGTGGGAAGCTACGAACTACCTTTCCTCTCACTTGGATATCTTGAACGGCATCATTGCCTCCCTGCCCAGCAAAGAGGAACGCAATAAGCTGCGAGAAGAGCTCAGGGTTAGTGGTTGGGAGAAGGTGCTAGGCGGTACGTTGAGGCTCTGTAAGGAGAAGTTTTATGGGGGCGTGCATGAGGGTTTGAGGTGTTGGGTTGGTGCTGCTGTGGAGGATGGCTGTGATGCCAAGGATGTGAGGTATGGACCGAAGGACGAGAGTCCGAGGAAGATGAAGAGTAGTCCGGTGAAGAATAATGGGGGAGTGCCGAAATTGGAGGCGCCGAGGATTGAGACGCCGCGGTTGGAGATTCCGAGGTTGGAGCTGGGTGGTGATGTTGGGGCTGGAAGGAAGAAGAGTCAGGATGATGGGGGTTGGTTGGAGTGTTGAGTCGGTTCTCTGCCTTTTCGACGAATGCATAGCGAAGCGGGATACATACACGTACGGAAATTGCGAGGGGGGGGGGGATCTGTCAATCTGGTGTTTCCGACTTGCTCTATTCCTTTATCCTTTCTTCCCTGTCAATGTTTCTGATGAATATGGGAGGCGAGGATCAGGAAGGGGTTTGGGGCATTTTGCGATCCTCCTTGCTTTGCTGCTGACGGAGGATGCATGGAGGGTGTTTTTTCTACATTTCTTTGCCTGATGACCGAACAAGCAAAACAGACTAGCTACTTGAGAACTACTACTTCCTGTATGTAGGCTATGAATATGAGTAATGACACTGAACATTGTAAAAAGACCGGTTCCAACATCGCTGAGGAGTGCAGTTTGCGAGAATGTGAAGCCGAGATGCGCTCAAGGCATGAAAGTGATGATATGGGGGTGCTGGGTGATGGCCGTTGGCCTCGCACTCATCCGCAGCAAAATGGGAAATTTTGACCCTTATAAAGCAAAATTGCAGCTGAGTCTGATAGTAGAGCTGTTGGAACGGGGTGGTTTAGCGGTTATCTTCGGAAGCATGAGATTGAGATTGCGCTCAATCAACAAAATGTGGACGTGGTTGCTAGCAACCCATTTCGTTACGAGGGTCCGAGCCCCTCACGTTCAAACCACCCCATCATCCCTGTTTCCCAGGTCTGCTTTTTGCTTTTTTTTTTGGATTTCTTTTAGCGCGGCCCTCAAGCGGGGCCCTCTTGGCCTTGGCCTTGCATACACCCACCAGGCAGGGTTGCTTGCAGTCACATATTTTTGCTCTTCCCCCCCCCCCCCGCCCCCCTCTTTTTTTTCTCCCTCTCTTCTCTTGCGCACACCCGATCGAATATCGAAGATTGTAACTTCGCGCCCGGCACCCAAACCACGTCAATAACAACAACGACGACAATAACAGCAAAAGCTACTACTCGTTTGTTCCTATCAACGCTCTCACTACCCCAGCATTTGTTTTGATCTCACCATCATGGATATCACCCGACTCTGCAGTCAAACAGTCTCTTCGGAACCAGCAACTTGATATTCAACTTCATCCTGCTTCTTGTACGGCGGCCTACACCAAATCGTAAGTCCTCTCTTCTTCCACTTTACGCGCAACCCACATAACAGTCCGCCAGAATTTCCCCAACCTACCTCATCCAGTTCCTGAATCCCACCACACCAGCAGTCGCCACCGCAAAGCCACCCAACATCCTGCTCCATTCCGCTCTCCCATACTGGCCCTGTCCTACACTCAACGCCACCAAATCATACACCAAGCAGCCTCCGAAGATCCAATCACTGACAGCACCGAGACCAATGAAACCTGCGCCCGTGACGACCTTGATGAGCGTGGATGGAAGCTGGTGGTCAAAGTACGCGACAGACGTGTTGTGCACGAGATCAAGGACCCCGATACCCGCGAACGTTTTGGAGACAATGTGTGTGAGGACGGAGGAGGTGGACGAGGTGTTCATGGGTGGGAGCTTGTTGAACGCATAGTAGAGCTGTGTGAGGGAGTTGATCCAGACGAAGATGTTGGATATCTCAAGTGAGGAGGAGTTCCAGAAGATCATCCATGCTGCGGATCCTTGTCAGCTCTTCATGACTCCAATACTCGATTCGAAATACTCAGGATCTGTTTCCAATCCTTGGAAAGTAGGGAGGGACGTGGGAGACGGCAAGAATGTACAAGATTGGAGACTGAGATACTCACAAGCAATACAGAGGTTGCCTACAGCATAGTAGGGTACAAAGTCAGTCATCAGCTTGGCTTCGGCTTTCTCTGCAGGCGAGCCGCGGCTGGGATCGAGCTTCCAGAGGTGGTAGAGCCATGCGAGCTGGAAGAGCTGCTGGGGGAAGAAGAAGCCGACGATGAAAAAGGGCTGTGGCGACCAGAACGAGATATGGGCGTCGTGGATGTCTTTCATGCTCGGGGAGGAGAGCATGCCATATTGCTGGGCTGCGAAGTCGATTGCGAAGGAGAGAGGAGCTACCCAGCGGGCAGTGCTGTGAGTGATACCCATTTTGGTGTTCTTGATGTCGTTTGTAGGGTTGAGGGGATTACTACGGAGGGATGCTGATTTGAGGAAGATACGGGGACCTGGTTCTTGCAACGAGGATAGACGAAACTACTACAGACTCGTGCTTTGAAAGACGATAGATTGAAGGGAGGTCGTGAGAGCTTAGAGCCCATAGTTACCTTTGCTGAAAGAACAATGGATGATGATGTCAACGATATCCCGCGCCAGGGGGCCGAAGTACGTCAAAGCCGGCTTGGCGTCCCCAGACTTTGGTTATCCAACTGTCCGAACAGTTCCAAAGTCCAAAATTGAGAAGAATCATCGTGGAACATAGCAGGTTCTCCGTTCCAGACAGCTTTGCTTTAATTTTGTAAGTTTTGGGGAAGTGAATCCAAGAATTGTCGTCATCGATCTCACGGGCAAGATCTAATCTAATCTTATCGTTGGTCGCTTTTGAGAAGCGTAAACAAGCCCCCAAGTCCCAAATTTCAAGCCTCCAGTTTTCTAAATTCTGAACATGCATTCAAGACTCGGAGAAGAAGCTCACTCGATTACTTTTCTTGTTATATAAGCCCAATATTACCGCTCCGGGGCCCCTTTTCTCATCGTCGGCGTTAAGGTGGAAATAGTACGAGCTCCTCCAGACCCACAAAAAGGCACGGGCCATATCACCTTTGTGCAACATCACCATTCTACTTTGGGAATCGTACTCTCATTGGCCACCCAACGAGTTATCATCAACGACATCGCGGATTTTAGGACATTATGGCTGATGGATTTTAGAGTCTGGACTCCAAAGTCCGATCAACGGTTCGAATGATCTCTTTAGCAGACTTGAAGAATGATCCGAAGAATCTACATAAAGGCAACTTGAAGTCATTCATAATCCATCGAAAGTGAATGACTAATAACCTCAGACTTCAAATCCAAGTCCGTTCGACACAGGAGCCTTTCAAAGATCTGTCTTTCATCCCAAGTCTTTAAACCATTTGATACCACTAAATACTTCCAATCAAACATCAGAACCATGCCATCCGTAGCACCTAGTGTTATCCCAATGACGCAACCTTCCCCTCCTAAGAGATCTGCTCCGGCAAAACCTACATCGTAACCGGCGCCAACACCGGATTTGGATTCAAAGCCGTCAAGCACCTCGTCGCCTTAGGCTCTTCAAAAGTAATCCTCGCCGTGCGAAACCTCGAAGTCAGCGAGAGAACCAAAGCCTCCATCGAAACATCGACCGACATCACCCACGTTGTCGGAGTCTGGGAGCTCGACTTGTCAAGCTTCGACTCCGTCAAAGCGTTTGCGAAAAGAGCGGAAGCGCTCGGAAGAATTGATGCGTTGATTGAGAAGGCGGCTGTGGCGATGTCCCAGAAAGCTTTCGCGGAGGGCTATTTGCTACCCCTTACCGTGAACTTGTTGAGTACGGTGCTGTTGGCAGTGCTGTTTCTGCCGAAGATGAGTGAGAATTCCAACATGACGAGATTGTGCCACATTTGCGCTTATCACGAGTGGCGCGGGCTTTCTCTTCAAGGGGGACTGGGATAAGATCAAGGATGATCCGCTGAAGAAAATGGATGACCCGGACGCGATTGCTATGTCATCGTCTGTATCCATCATCTGATGCATTTATTGTCAGCGATATTTCCTCAAGCTAACAAGGGTGTTATAGATACCCTCTTTCCAAGCTCCTGGGAGCCTTTGCAGTTCGCCAACTCGCAACTCTGGTCCCCTTTTCTCGCACTGGTGTGATCATGAATCTCACTGATCCTGGGCTGTGCAAGACAGAGATCAGTCGTAATAGTCCGCAGTCTTTCGGAGACAGCCTTGCCATTCAGCATGCTCGATATGGCCGGACTGCCGAGGATGGGAGCAGGACTCTATTGGCTGCCGCTGTCATGGGCCAAGAGAGCCATGGACGTTTTTTCGACGCTTGCGAGTTCAACGAGTGAGTTCACCCTGAAATCCCGACTTTAGAGCCAGTAGCTCGACTCCGGAGTTTGTTGAATATTCTCGAATAGTTCTGACATGCGTGACGCAGTTATGAAGTGCCCGGCTGGGTCACAGATAAAGAAGGACGAGCTGCGCAGAAGCGTGTTTGGGATGTAGTTGTCGGTGAGCTTGAAACCGTCGAACCGGGTTGTTTGCAGAGGATTCTGTAAAAGCATTGGCGGATAAGTGAAAAATATGTAGCTGTTTTCAATGGGTCCAAGAGAGATGACATCTAGGCGGGGGATTTCAACCTTATACAAAATATCTCCAGTGGCAATTATGGCTTCTCAGATAAGTTGTATATATTTTATTCTCTGCTCGAATACATTCTACTAGTCATTACACATACTCCTAAAAATGTCACAAATTTGTCAGGGTCAAAGCTTTATCGCCGCGCGGTAAACACTAAGGGCTGCCGCTGCGGTCTTAGCCGAGCGGGCTCGACATATTTGAGCTTGGTCTCTTGCTCATCCCCTGGCAGCTCCATCTACGTCTACCTACTGTCACAATCTTCGGTGTTTTCGTGCTTTGAGAAGAAGTCCTCGAGCCTCTGTCGGGAACATGGCTTCTCCCACAGCTCCCACGTTACCTCCCACGGCACAACGACTAGCCCAAGCCCCCGGTCGTGCTGCGCAGCCTCCGCAGAGTTCGACGGCACCCCAAACCACCCAAGCTACTGCCAGGCGCGACGTCCCTCCAAGAATGGCCACAATGGCGCAGTTGAGAACCCTTAGAAGGGTCAACTACTAGGTCTCATTCATCCATTTCGTCAACAAAATCCGCTACGCCACCTTTTGCGCCAACAAGGACTCTAAAAATCCACACTGGGCTATCAACAAACATATCATGGATGTCTGCTGGCTACAAACTGTGAATGTTCTCTTCAACAGATTTCCCAAGAGAAATGCCGCCCGATCCAAGGCTAGGTTGATCAAAGCTGTTGCGCAGGTGAGTTTCCTTGAGTTCAGCCGGAGGTTAACTGTCTAACCATATTCTGGCTGCAGAAAGAAGGTGCCGGTCCCAAAGAAGCGCGGAAACTCCGCAAGTACTGGGCTAAGAAATATTGTGCGAATACTTCCAAAGGCAACCTTGCCATCACGCCGGATCGCCATCTGAATCCTGCGGACTACTTCTCGAAGGATGCCTTGAGCGTGTGGACTGCACACCTTTCAGAGTTAGCAGCAGCCGGAGCGGACGACTTGACCGATAGTCTGTCAAGGCTTGCTGTCGGTGGCAGCGCGATGGAGCTGGATCTCCCCGACACCTCAGCTACTGCGGCCTCGCCCTCCCCAACTGACGCCTCACCAAATACGGCCTCTAATGTTATCAGTCAAGCCACCCCTGTTACCGTCAGTCAGGGCGAGGAACTTAGAGACGAGAACGAGGACGAGTGGGAAGATATCGACATCGACTTGACAGATAAGCTGAATAGCATAAAGCTCTGAGAATCCAGAGAAGACGAAGGCACATGGAGGGCGAGACCTCTTAGGCAAGATATATCTTCCTGCCGTTACTCTATCGCTTTTCAGTTACCGCGACCATGAGCTACATAAACTTCCTCCAAGTCCAACAGTCCCAGACTTGGACATGCGTATTGGTCTACTAATGAGGTATGTAAGCGAGCCCCAAGCCCGATTCCGTACCATGTCTAACGAAACCGTGGTGCAGCTTCGGAATGCGTCTAGAGGCGGGTTCAGTGGTAAAATCTATGTTTGAGCGCTTTCAATGAGCCCAGCTCTTCTAATATTCCTGCCCAACGCCGGCTCGCTATCTCCGAGCTTGACTGTTCCGACGTCTTTGAGCGTGGGTCCTTTCCACAAGGACAAAGATGCGAAAAATATCCAGAACCAGAAATGAACAAAGAGCAAGCAGGAGCAAAGGCTAAAAAGCAGAGAACGGGATAGGGAACCTGTGATGCATGACGATGATGCCCGGATCTTCTTAGATGGTGCCAAGGTGTTCATGAGTTTTGGTGCATCAGCGTCTTGCCAATCCTAGGTGCAAGTAATAAGTTTCAAACCTGTACACTGGTACTCACAAATGTCTACAATCAACTGGTGAGAATGCTGTGAAAGTGCTATTTTTGGAAGCATGCAAGCCTAACAATCTGTACCCAGAGATTGTTTTGCAACTGATCTATAGTGGCGATCCTGAGAGCTGTTACTACAAACAAATATGTTCACGGCTATCGGCTATTGATTGTTTCCTCCAATTCACACCAGCCAGCTGGGTACACGAAGGAGAGAAAGTGATTTTCACAAAGTCTCCGAGTTGAAAATAGAGCCCCCTTCATCTTCACACTCCACCATCATCCTTTCACGCACCACATTTTCCAGCCTCTGCTCAATTGAGCAAAAAGGGCAAAAAAAGCCCTCTCGTTCTCTTACCAAAATCCTCTTCCGCTAAGCTTGGCAAGGTTGTGAACCAAGGTACACCTGGTGGCTCGTGGTACCTCCTGGCGGTGAAGGGGTTCTTGCAGCCGGTGCTGCATTAATTGCTGGTGTGCCCTCTGTCGCCACCGGAGACAGTTTTCATGGCACAAGTGAGAATCTACATGAGTAATGAGGGGATGGGGGGAGGTTCGGACTTGTGATCGGACCGTTCGTGAGCGGATATTTTGCCCTTTGCACAATAGACTTGCGGGCGACAGACTTAATGTGGATAATCAGTTGATCGGTGCCATAATTGTAGGCAACATAGTATATAGTCTTGTGATTGTTCCAATCTGTACGTGGCCGGGGACCAGACAAAAGCACAGAGTAGGTGGAGGAGTGAGGTCATTGTGGCTTTGCTTCAAAAAGAGGAGGAATGGTGGAGGTAGGATTATATGCTTGTAGGTAAGTGTAGCATGCTTTGGATGACTCACAGCTAATAGTCTGGGCTCTATTAAGCGAAGGAAAGCCAGTATTCACAGGTCCAATAACTGCGAGGATGGAGCTCAGACAACACCGATCCTTCAAGCCTTCATACCGTCTTGTAAAAGGGCTTGAATACTCCCCGGTCCTATCTCACACCCATCCTCTTTCAAACCAATCTGCCCAAGCTGCAGTCATACCTTCTCCGTGCGACTCTTTTGCTCTTCCTTTCGCAACAAGATTGCTTTGTGATAAAGTGACAGTGGTTGATGTGGGAAGCGTTAACGACAGGCGACCGTCTTGGTTTGCACGCCGGTCGAGACGAGATGAAAGGAGCTGGTAGTAATTGGGGTATTAGAGGTTTGGGTTTGGGTCGGAGAAAAGAGGAGGAGGAAGGGGGTATTTATACTTGCGTAGGTTAGCATAGCCTGTTGTGAGTCATGGCTGTTGGATCTAGGTATGGTGTCTGAGACTTGGCAGGTAAACGGGGAGATGATCTGTACCCGAGGCCAAATGGTGAAAGCGGGGAACGGCCTACCGGCATCCCGAACTCAGTCGAAACCGGCTTAGCCCTGCAATCGTGCAACATTGCATGTCAACCGGGACGACACGAAAGGGGCTGAAGAGCTGGTGGTAGTTCGAGTAGTTGTGGGGAGTAGAAAGAGGACGAAGCCAGAAGGGAAGGAGGCATATGTACCAGGTAGGTTTGGATCACTTTGTTTGTGACCGATAGGCTACAGCCAACGAATTCAGAGCTGAGGATCTGGAAGGTGAACGAGAAGGTCTCCTGTATCCCAGAGCGGATTGTGAAAATAGGGAGCGGGCGACCACTGGCACCCAACTCTGTCGGAGACGGTGTCATGGCGCAGGCCGAGGGTCACGTGAGGCAGCAGGGCACGGGTCAATATTGTGTATTAAACTAAAGAGAAAAGAGGTCCAGGGCGAGAAGCTTTTTAAAAAAAGCTTTAAAGCGCTAATCGCTTGCACCGGACCGGTTACGGGCCGGGATTATATAGCTATTGCGGCCTAGGGCCGTTATAATACCCCCCCTATAAAAAAGCTTATTTTTAAGCTTTTATACAATTCTTTTTTTTTTAAAAAAAAAAAAAAAAATGTTATTTGCTTTTGCGATTTTATTCCAAGCTTTTTATTTTGGTAGCTTATATAAAAAACCAAATTTATCGGGGTATTTTATATAAAAGTCCTTTAATTTTATAAAATAATGCTTAAAGTTTTTATATAAATACCATTTTGCCTTGGAATTATAATGGAATTCCCAATTTATCCTATAATATAAAATTTTATAATGCAATTTTAAATTAAATTTTTTAAAAACTTTAAATTTTAATTTTCCGTTAATATTATTTAAAGATTTTGATTGAGGAATTTAATTTGGCATAAAATTATTTATAGCTAATTAAAATTTATTAAAATTTATAATTGGGTAAATATTTATTTTAAAAAATAAATTTAATTTAAATGCGTTTTCTTTTTTTTAATAATACGTTATAAGCCGGTTATTTTATTGCTTAGTTTTTTATTTAAATGCAAAATTACCCAATTTTTTATAATTATATCAATATAGTTTCCAATTTTTTTTATTGGCTTAAATAGCTTATAATTACTAAGCTATTTATATAGCGTTTTTAGCAATTTTTTGATTTTTCCAAATTTAATATTATTTAATTATAATATTCGCTTAATTTAAAATTTAAAAGGAATTTTGCTATTTTTAATATTGCCTAATTAAATATTATTTTGGATTCATAATTTATTTTAATTTTAATAAAGGCCCTCGTGGCTTAATGGTAACTTTTATTATTGCTGGCTTAGCAAATCTTATATAATTATAAAAAACACAAAAATTGCGGATTCGACTTTTGCAGAAGGCCTTAGGATTTTTATTTTCGCCGGCAATTTTCCGGGTAATTATTAAGCAATGTAAAATGCATTAAATTAATTTTAAAGCTTTTAAATTAAAGCCATAAAATTTTTGGATTTTCAAAATTATATTCCCTATAATATAGGATTAGATTCCCTATATTAGATTTTTAAATTTCTATAATAAAACTTTAATTTGCATATTAGCCAATATATTAATATATTATTATTATATAAAATAAAATATTGGAAAATTTTTAAAAGGCTATTAAAAATTCGCCGAAATACCATTAGCTTTTATTAGTTTAAAAGCCGTGCTTAAATAATTGTTTTTAGCCATTACTATTAGCTAATATTTTTAAAAAAAAATTCAAATAGAAAGTATTAGCCGCATGCATTATTAAATATTATAAAATAAAAATTAAACAAAATTAATAAATAAAAAGCAGCGAATAATAGTTTTTAATAAATAAATTAATTTAAATATAATAATATAATTTTTAAAGCGTATATTTTTATTAATTAAATATACTAATATAATAAATAAATTGCTTTTATTTGGCTTTAAAATAAGTATTTGGGCATTTTGTTTTTTAATTTAATATTGGCGGTTTTTTGGCTATTTTATAATATATTTTCAATTTATATAATTATTATATTAATTATTATATTAATTAATAATTAATAATTTTTATTATAAGCAATAATGCTTTTTATAAAAGCAAAAAAAAAGCGTTATTTTATTAAAAGGCCGAATAGTAGAAACTTGCCCCAAAGGCTTTTTTTAGCGTATTGGAAATAGAATTTTTATAAAATAATTTTTATTTTTATTATTAGCAAGGCTTTTTGGCTAATAGCAATATAAAACCAATTATTAATTAATAATCGCCAAAAGCTTTTTAAAGCCCTTTTGGCTTTACGCGGGTATAACGGAAAAAATTAAATTATAAATTAAAAGAACAAGCTCTAATTTTAGCTAAAAGGGAAAAAAAAAGCAAAGCATAATATAGAAATAAAAAATAAAAAATAAAATTATAATTACCAGCCTTGGGCTATAGCAAAGCAATTAAAAATACCAATACGGCTTAATATTAAAAACCCCTATAAAATGCCCTTTTGGGCTTATTAAATTGGCTATAAATTTACCTTGTATTTTGCCGGACCCTTGCCGGAATAGCTAAAATGCCCCATTTTCTAGCATTTATAAAAGGTTTAATTTAAATAATGATTTTCTATTTTATAATAATAAAAAGCACACGTATTATAAATACCAACCGTATATCCTAGCTAAATGGATAAATCGAATAATAAAAACTGAGTTAAAAGAAT
Organism: Cyclaneusma minus; assembly: GCA_037179335.1. Taxonomy (NCBI): domain Eukaryota; kingdom Fungi; phylum Ascomycota; class Leotiomycetes; order Marthamycetales; family Marthamycetaceae; genus Cyclaneusma; species Cyclaneusma minus. Next base: position 133,059 of record JAKZHN010000027.1, on the reverse strand, counting down.
TAATAAAGCATATTTTAATTAATTTTCAAAATAATGCCGCAATTGCAATATTGGTAAAAAATAGCTATTATAGCTAATTATTTTAAAATTAATTATAAAAATATAAATTGCATATTAAAAATAATATTTTTAAATTTTATTTAATTATCCATTAATAAATTATAATCTAAAAATAAGCGAATTGCAATTTTTAAAATGCATAAAAGCTTTTTTTAAAAATTAAAAATAAATTTAAAAAACTTAAAACCCCCTATTTAATATAATGAATTTAAAAGCTTTATAAATTTTATATATTATAAAATAAAATAGCTTTGCTAATTTTTTGGTATTAATTATTTTATAATAAAAAACGGAAATAACTTTTTTGCTAAATTTATAATTTATAATTATAATTATATTATAGCCTTTTATATTTTTAAGCATTTTATAAAAATCCATTATTATATATTATTATCATTAATTTGGCGCTAAAAGGAAATTAAATAATCCAGAAATTTTATTTTATAGAGTTTTTACTTTAGCATATTATTTGCAATTTCTAATATAGCGATTGCAATTTTTTAATTAATTGGGCCATTAATAATATTTCCTAAATAATTTCCTTTTTTTTAAAAAAAAGTAAATAATTTGTATTATATTATAAATTTCGGCAATAGATTTTATTTATAATATCCTTTATATTAGAATAATTAATTTTCCGTTTTTAAATATTAAATCGTTTTTTATATTATATTTAGCAAAGTTAGCTTTTTTTTAAAAGCTTTATTACCTTTTTGCCTATATTTTTGAATTTTTTTATTATTAATTTTTCATTGGCTTTAAATAATTTATTAATTAAATTTATTTGAACTATGTTAATTGGGCTTAAAAAATAATTATATTTAGCTATAAAATTTAAATAATTTTAAAGCTTAGCATTTTTTAGAAAAGCATAATATAATTTTTATAGGATATTTTAAAAGCTATTGCTTATTTTATTTTTTAATGTTTTCCAATAAGGGAATTTGCGCAATTAATAATGCTTGGCTTATATTTAATTTTAAAATAATATTTTAAAAGCATTTTTCATTATTTGGCTTGTTTAAGATTTAATGCCTTTACAATTATAAATTATTTTAATACTTTATAATTGCTAATCTTTTTAATTTTTAATTTTATGCCAATTAAATAAATACGCCAATTTATAAAGGCTAAAATTATAGCTAATAATATTTTATTATAAATGCTATAATTTAATCAATATTTATTTATAATTTTAACTTAATAAATTACGGAATACCAAAGGCCGTTTAAATGTTTTTAAAAAGATACGCTAATATATATATATATATTACTTAAGGCATTTATTTTAAGCTTTAATTTATATTTAATATTAAAATTAACCCAGCAATAAAACTAATATTAATGCAGCCTTTAATATTTTAAGTACTTGTTTATATTAAACTAATTAAATTTAAATATGGCTTTTTTTAATAAATTGATTTAAGGGTTTTGCAGTTTAATTATAGTTTTTAATAAAAAATTAATAAAAATTGCAAAAATTAAAAAATATTTAAATTTTCCTAAATTTTCCTTTTTTAAAGCGTTTCTAGCTTTAAATAATTTTAATTTTATTAGGATCGACCCGAATATTTTTTACAAAAATAACATATTTTAAATATTTGATTTTTATAATTAAAAATTCGTATTTTCTAATATTAATTTGCAGGCCAGCAATTTTTAGATAAATAAAAACTTTTTTAATATTCTTTTTATATTATTTAAAAATATTTAAATAAATTAATATATTATTAATAAATGCAATACTGTTATATAGGGCCGAGGGAGGCGCCTTGCGGGCACCCTATAAAGCACGTGCATTAAAGGTGCGTAAAAAATAAGCGTTGCTTATTAAAAAGGCTAAGCAAGGCTTTTAATATATAATATTTAAATATTGCCATTTTTATTTAAAAAAGGCAGCAATTATTTTTATAGCTAAAATATATATATAATATATTTTATTTATTAATTTGTTTATTAATTATTTTAAAAAATAATAATTTAGCAAAATAATAATTATTAAATTTATCAGGCGCAAATTTGATAATAATTTTATTTATAAAAGTTTTATTAAAAGCCTTGAAAACCAATTTCGCTTAATTTTAAGAAAGCTTAATATTAATAATAATATTAATAAAATTTATACGCTAAATTAAAAAACTGTATTTAATAAAGGCAATAATATATTTATTAATAATATTAATAAAAGCGCTATTAATATTAATAATTAAAAATAGCTTAATAATTTTTTTGTTTTAAATTAAAACTTATTCAATAGCTTTTTTTAATTAAATGGTTAATTTATTAATACAAACCAATTTAAATAAGCTTTAGCTAAAAACTAAGGCAATTTAATTAAAAGCCAAGGCAATCCAGCCAAAAATACGGATATACCGCGTAAAAGCAAAGCCAATTAAGCCAATTTAAATTTCGATAATTTTGTAATTATTTGGTAAATTATTTAAAAGCTTAAAATTAAAAAAAGAATTGCGAAATTGCAAGCCAAAACTGCAATCCTTACCTATAAATATAGTTTATGTAATTTAAATTTCAATAATAAATAATTAGCTACCAAAAGATTTTATATATTTAAAAATCCCTATATACCAAATATTAAGCTATATTATATACGCAATATACGCAAATATTATAAATAATTTAATCGCCTATAAAATTATTTTAATACACAATTTTAATCTTTTTTTAAATAAAGAAATATAATTTATATTTATTATATTTTAATTGCATTTAAAAGCCGCGTATATATTATATTATAATATTATTAAATAAATTATAAATTAAAAAGAATTTTATATAAAAAAATTAAAAATTTAATATTAAATATAATAAATACAAAGCAATAATATATATTGCATGCAATAAACCAATTTTCTAAAAGGGCTTGATAAAAAAATTAAAAAAATAAAAACTTCTATTCTGAAATAAAACAAATATTTTTAAATTTTATAATAATATTAAATAAAATTTTATTTCCTAATAAAACAATTAATTATAAATTAATATATAATATATATTTTATATAGCTAAAATTATGAAATATAAAAATAAGCTTAATTCTTAATTTAAGGCTAAAAATATATCTAATGCAAATAATTTAAAAACTATTATAATAATTATAATAAATTAAAAAATTCGTATAATATTTTGAATAATAATACAGCAATTTAATATTGGCTTTTTTTATATTTTAATTATAATGCTAATAATTATAGCCCATTTAATTATATTTATAAAGAAAAAATATATTAAAATTGCTAAAAGCCTAAATATAGGGCCCGCAAATATAAATAATTTAGCAATAAAGCATATATTCCAAATGGCAATAATTTTAATGGCCGTAAAAAAAAGAAAAGAAAATATATGAAAATAGCTTTAATTATAACTAAAATTATAATAATTATAATTAAAATAAATACAATTAAAATTTCTTTATAAAAACTATAAATAAAACCCCTAATTCTATAAATTATAAATATAAATATAATAATTAGAAAAAAACGCTAAAAATTGCTTAATTGCAATTAATATTTAAAACATAATTTTTATTTTTGCTTTTATTAATAATGGATTAAGTACAGATTTTATATTATTAATATTTATATATAAAATATATAAATATATAAATATTTATAATATTTATAAATTTGCTGTTTTAATAAAAATTAAATAAAAATTAAATAATACTATAAATTTTTTATTAAAATACCTAATAATCAAAATAGTATAAAAAAGCAAAATATTAAAGTATATAAAATATTTATATATTTATATAATTTGCTTTTAGGTATATTTTAATTTAAATAAATAGGCAATAAATATTATAATTGGGCTAAAAGCATCTTTATTTATAAATATAAAATTAAATATAAAATTATTACTTAAAGTAAACTAAATAAATTAAAAAAGCTAGGCGCAATAATTTATATTTTAAATATAGTAAATAAGAAATTATTATATATAAAATACCTTATATATAAAAGCTAAAAATATAATATTAAATTATATAAAATAATATTTAGCAACATAAATAAAAAGCCAATTTTTGTAAAAAATACCACAAATTTAAATAAAACCCTTATTATATATATATTAAATAAAATCTTAAAATTTTAGCAAAATAAAATAAAATTTTAATATATTTCTAAAGCTATAAATTATTAAATATTAAAAATACCCGCAAAAAATATATAGCAAAATTAAAATCAAGGCTAAAGCAAAAAATAAAAATAAAAAAACCAAAACAAAACCAAGCTATTTTAATAATATTTTTAATATAAAAGAAGCTGGTTTATTATCCGTATATTTTAATTAAAATTATATTATAAAAATCAAGGCAAATTTATTTCATTAATTTATTTATAAATTATTTACAAAATAGCTAATTACGTTAAAAAATATTTTAATAATATATTAGTAAAAAATTTAATTCATAAATTAAAAAGCCTACTAAAAGCTTTTATATTATTTATATTTAAAAATACTAATAGCTTGCATTTATATATTAATTATAAGGAATTAAATAATATTACTATTAAAAATTATTGCCTATTTTTTTTGATTAATAAATTTCTAATTAAATTTTAAAAATTTATATTATAAAATTTATATATATAAAAAAAATGCAAAATAGCACTTTATATAAAATATAGCTATTTCAAATATTTGGTAATACTATTTAAATTAGCAAATATATTAGCTATATTTTAAACTTATATAAATATAGTATTTAAAAAATTCCTAAATATTATTATAATAATTTATTTTAATAATATTTTAATTTATTTAAAAACCCTTGGCAAATGCAATAAATATCTAAAAGCCGTATTTAAAAAATAATAAAAATATTTTTTTTATAAAAAAGAGCAAATATAAATTTAAAATAAATAAGATTTTATTTTTAGGCTTTATAATAGGAAACAATAATATATATATAAAATCAAAACAAATGCGCGCTATTTAAAAATAGCCTATATTAATTATGCATATAAAATTATTATTGTTTTTAAAATATAGTAAAATTATATTGCCTATAATTTATTTATTTATTAATCATATAAATAGCAAAGAAAAGCCTATTTAAATAGCCTTTAAAAGCGTAAAAAGGCTTTTAATATATTAAAAATAAATTTTCAGACAAATTAATATTGCAATATTTTAATTTTATAAAGCATTTACAAATTATATATAATACTTTTAAATTTGCAATATTGGAAATTTTAAAACAATTTAAAAATTGAAATAATTTAATATAATATTATTGGTATTTAATAGCTTTTTAAATTCGCAAGCTAATAAATATAAAACTAATATATTAAACGTATATTATTAAATTGCTTATAATTATAAAATCTTTTTAGTATTAAAAGCAATATATTAAAAATATATATTATAAAATTTAAATGCTTTTAAATTATAATCATTTTAGTATTAAATATATTGCAAAAATTAAAAATCCCGCTAATTTTTTATTTTATAAATCAAATTGTAAAAAAACAATAAAACATATTTAAGCAAAAATATTAAAAACACTTTTACCAATATTATAGCAAAAGCTTTGCTATTTATTTAATTATATATTAAATATATAGTCTTTTAAAAATATAGCTGCTTTTATAAATACGGTAATTATATTTTAATTAAAATTATTAAATTAGAAAGTTAATATTGCATATTTTATTTGCGCATTATAAATGCAAATTTCTAAATAAAAAGCTATATTATATTTAAGCTATAAAAGCCTAAAAGCCGGAATAATTAAAGCAAATTTTATAACTATTTTTAAAATTTAAAAAAATAATAAATATATAGCAAAAGGATAAAGCTAATTTATATTGCATAAAAATAAATGATAGGAATTTAAAAATAATGTATTATTTATAAAAGAAATTGCAATAGGTATATTATATAATAAGCTTTTATATATTTATTATAATAATAATTTAATAGGCTATTTTGAAATAAATTAAATATTAATTTTAATTTATTGCAAATATTATCAATTAAATATAACGGCAAAAATATAAAGTTATATATATAATTGCTATATTTGCTAATAAAATAAAATTTGCTAATATATATTTTATAATTAATTATAGTTTTTACTTTTAATTAATAGGCTATAAATATATTTATTATAAAATTTTATTATAAACTTATTAAGATTATAATATATAAATAAAATATATAATATTATTTTAATAATAATAAATTATTATACCAAAATTGCATAATTTATATATATAATTAAAAACATTAATATGCAATTTTTTAATAAAATTATTTATTTTACAAAAATCCTTAAAACTATTATATTTAATTATAGCTTTATATTTACCAATATATTATAAAAAGCCTTTTATTATAAATTTTATATAATATGCAAATATAATATTATATTTTATTTTTAAATAAATAAATAAAGAAAGAAAGAAATCAAAATTTAAAAGCTTATATGTAATATTGCTATAAGAAAAATAATAAAAATTAGGCAATTTAATTAATTATAGCAAAATTCGCCTATAATAATATAAAGCAAAAAATACTATAAAAAACCTTTTTTTATAATATATAAATATTATTTATAAATTAGCACTAATTTGTTTATATAATTTATAAAAATTAAGATTTCGAATATAAAAAAGCAAAAATAAAACTATAATGCAATAAATATATATTGTTGTATAAATGAGAAAAATGCTATTAATAAATATATAAACCCTTTTTTTATTATTAAAAAAATAAAAACCTAAGCCTATTGCTTAAAGTTTTTGCTTGAATTTTAATTAAAGCAATTATATAATATTTTTTATATTAGCCTTTTAAAATTCGCTAAAGCACCCTAAAATAATATATATAGATTATATTTTATAAATTAAAAAAATTAAAAAAAAATTAAAAATAGAAAACTAAAAAAATAGGCTTATATTTTATATATATTGGAAAGGCTAAAACCAAAATTAAAACCAAATATTAATTTAAACTTTTTTAAAAATGCTTTGGTAATTTTAAATAAATTTATTAAAAAGATATTAAAGCTGGATTATAATAATAATAATAAAATTATAAAAAAGGCGCAAGCTTTAAAAGAGATATTAAAAAGCTAGCTTTAGCTTTATATTTAAATAGAAAACGTTTAATTATACGCAATAGTAAGCAAAAATAAAAATAAAAATATTTAAATTATAAAAATATAAATTTAATTATTTTTTATATTTAAATTATATTAAGTTAAATTATATTTTATAATAATTAAGTCAAAAAATTAAAAACTTGAATAAAAAATTCAATTTATTTAAAAACTATAAAATGCATAAATAAAACTTATAAATTCCGTATATTAAATAACCTAACCAAAAAATAAATATTATTTAAAAATAAACCCAATTAGCAAAATCAAAGATTTTCTAATATTTCCGGATAAAGCTAGCTATTTATTTTAATTTATATATATTGAATCCATAGTATTTATATTTTATATTATATTATTAAAAGCCTGGTTTTCCTTTTTTATATTAAATAATATATCATTAAAAAGTAATTAAAATTTTAATTTATTTATATCCTAATTAAATATATATATATATAAATAGGAAATAAATTTATTAAATAATACCAAATATTAATTATTATATGCATTCAAATATAAATTACAAAAACAATTTTAATTAAAGCTATTATTATATTTTTAATATCCTTAAAAGTATTGTGCATTTTATATTTTAAAAAGAATAAGTTTTAAAGCGAAAAAAAGCTTTGGCAGCCTTTATATTATTTTTTAATTGATTAATTCCTAATTATAATTGGCGCATTGGTTTTTTAAATAATAATAATAATAATAATGTATCAATAGCGGTAAAATATAAGGGCATTATAAATTGCATTAAATAAGAAAATTTAAATAGCCGAAATTTATAAATAATAAATTAATTAATAAAAAACATTAAAAAAAAGCAAAATATAAACTTATTATATAATAAAAAGGCTTATAGCTATTATAATAATAATTCCATTTAAAATTATTTATAGCCCCGCTATAAATATTAAAAATATTGTAAAAAAGGTTTGCAAAAAAACTTTATATATATCGGATATAAATACAAATTTAAAATATAAAAAAGGGCTTAATAAAAATGCAATTTAAATGTTGCAGCAAAACCGTAAATTTAGCACCATTATTATAATTATAAATAAAACCCTTATTGCATAAAGCCTAAAATAAGCCGCCGGCAAAGTTTTAAAGCTTGCAATTAAAAGTATTATTAGAGGCTATAATATTAAACTTTTTTTTTTAAAAAAAAGGCTTAATTTTTACCAAAAAGGCATATATTAAAAAATCTATATAAAACCAATAATAAAAAAAAGCCTAATAAAGGCGGGAAAGCCTGCTTTATATAAATAAAGCCTTTGATAAAATTTAATATAATTGCTATAAAAAAGAATACCGGATTTTTTTTTAAATTTTGCCAAAAAAATAAACATAAAAATTCGAGATTAAAAATGCAATTAAAAATTAATATATTATTATTGCAGCAAATGCATAATGCGCGTATAAAAAAAAAGGCAAAAAATTAAAAAAACCCTAAAACCAATTATTCGAAATAAGCCACCGCTATATTAACCTTTTGGCATTTATAGGAAAAGCACGCGCAAAAGCTAATATAATATATATAAAGCCAATAAAAATAATAAATCCCTAATAAATTTTAATATAAAAAAATAAAAATTTAAAATAATAAAAACAATTAAATAAAGGCCTAAAATTAACCTAATAATAAATAGCGCAAATTATATATTAAAATTAAAGCTATAGAATTTAGGCAATAATAAATTTAAAAATAGTTATTAATAATAGCAAATTAATAAAAGCCACTAATTTATACGGCCAAAATAAAAAGCCAAAATTAATAATTAAGATCCAAATATTGAATTGCTAAAAAGCAAGAATGTATATTTAAAAGCTTTAGGGCCTAAACTTATAAAAGGGGGAATAATTATTATATAAGGCTAAAAAAACGCTTTATAAGCATTTTATAATATATATATATATAATATATATATAAAAAATAAGCATTGCTTATTTAAAAAAGCTAAGCAAAGCTTTTAATATATAATATTTAAACGCTGCTATTTTTATTTAAAAAAGGCAGCGGCTAGTTTTCATAGCTAAGGAATATATATAATATACCTTATTTGCCAATTTATTTTTAACCATTATAATAAATGCAATATTTATTTAATAAATTAAAAAATATACTATTAATATATTTTTGGAAAATAGCTGGTCCGTTAATTAATTTAAATAATAATACCGTTTATTGCTATATGCTATAATGGGTGCGAAATGTTATAAAGCGTTTGAAGGCTTTATTTATCTAAATATAATAAAAGGCTTAATAAATATCCAGCTTAATAAAGTATTTGGCTTTGCTAAATTTAAAAAAATTATTAAAAAATAAAAGCCTTCGCTTGGTTTTTTAATAAATAAAATAGAAACTATAAATAAAAACGCTAGCTTTAATAAATTTCTTGCACAAGCAGTTTTTTAAATAATTTTTTATAATATTTAATTTTTTCTTTAATACAATATATAATAGTAAATAGCTGAGGTTATTTTTGAATGCTTCTAATTTAATTTTATCATTATATAGGCTATATTTTAATAGGGCATCGGAATTTTTTTTAAAAAATATTTAAAAAGCTTTTAATTTAGCCATTTATTATTGCTAAAACCTTTTAATTTATTTAATACTTTTTTGGCTTTTAAAGCTTTGCTTATTTTATATAAAAATTAAATTTATATAATGGATTTTTTTTAAAAAAAAAAAATTTTTTGCTATATTTTTGCACCGCTGATTTAAAAAACAATTATAAATAAATCCAATAAAAATTTTATTTTTTTAGGCTTTAATATTAATTTAAATATTTTATTAATAAATTTTGAATTTATAATATCCATAGTTTTCTTTATAATTAATTTATATATAAAAAAGGCCTTTGGGATTTATTTTAATATTGGTAAATTGGAATTTGTATTTTTTAATATATTAAATATTTGAAAAAAAAATAGCTAAGGCTTTTTTAGCTTTTTTAATAATAAAGTACTTTTTATTTTTGCTATTAAATTCTTTTCTTTAAATCAAAAACTTATCTGACCATTAAAAATATTGACTTTTGAAATCATATAATATATTTTGCTTTTTTTGCTATTTAAATTTAATAAAAAACTTATAAAAGCCTAAATTAATTACCAAATCTAATATGTTTTTAAATATTTTGCCTTGGATTTAAAAATCTGGATATATAATATAATAAATAGGATTTATATTTTTCCTATTATATTTATAAAAGAAAATAGGTTTTTTTAAAGAAATTAGCGGAAAATTTCTAAAAGCTTTAGCTTTAGCTATATAAATATTTACAATGCAAAATATTTATGCTTTATTATTAATAAATGCATTGTTTTATAATTGTTTTTATTGGTTTAACGGGATTACGTAAAGCTAGCTAGCATTAAAAATGGTAATAATAATATATTAAAGCGCGTTAGAGAAAAAAGCTCTTTTCGCAAACAATAAAAATATTGTCGGCTTTTGGCGTAAGCCGGTGCCTAAGGCAAGCATTGGCCGGCTTACGCTATTACTATTATTAGCTATTTATTTGTTATAATTAAATATTAGAAATTCTTTACTTTCATAAATAAATAGCTTTAAATTTGATTTATATCTATAAAAAACAAATTGTTTTATAAAAACGGTATTAAAAGCCGCTATATAATAAAATAAAAAAATAAATGAATAAAAAAATTCAAAAGCCGCTAATTGTTTTTTTATAGAAGCATTCTTTTTTTACCTATTCTTTTACCCGAATAATAAGCTTATTAATATTAATAAATCTCTCCAAAGCTTTTTAAAAAAATACCTTTATTATAAAATTAACGGGATTATTTTTATTATAAGTTTATTTAATTTTTTGCAACTTTCTACGTTTATAGCTTTGATATAAAGCAAAAATATTAATTATAAACCTTTTTTTATAATTATTTTAAGCTTTATAAAACAGTTATAAAAAAGCGAAAATTAATAGCAATTATAATTTCATTAATAATAAATTAAGCTTTAAAATAATTATTTTTAAGATTTAGCTAATAATATACCCTATATTAATATTTTAAACCATAATTAAAATTTCGCTAGCCAAAGCATTTTGGATAATACGCTTATTTTTAATAAAACTCTAATAAAAAAATTGCTTTATAATTTAAAGCTACTAGCAAAATTTATGTTTTTATTTGCTAATATAAAAATATAATTAAATTGCAAGAAAAGACTTTATTATTAATAAATAAGCTATTAATAAAAATAAATAGCTTTAAAAACCAAATTTAATATTAGCATAATTAAGCCCTTAATTAAATTACTCCTATACTATTTAATAATTTTATTAAAGGCTTTAAGATCGTTTTTAATAAAGTCCTAAATTTGGGCAGCTATATTAATTTTGCAAATTATTTGGGATTGGCAAATATTGGCAATATACGCAATTAAGGCTTTTTGGCTAATATATAAACTTTTCTTATTAGGGTTTAAAAAATTAATTGGTATTAATTTTTTATTTTTATTTTAATATTATAATATTTCCTTTAAATATCAAAATTTCACTATTAAAAATTAAAGAAATATTAGCATTCAATATTATATAAAGCTTGGCTTTAAATCCAGCCTTGAGTTTTTTTTTAAAAAAAATAAGCTTATTTTTAATTAGCCAAAATAAGAATATTATTAATTTATATACCAATAATAATAAATTATTTAATATTAAACTCGGTATTAATTAAACAGCAATTGTTATATATAAAACTAATTATATTACAGTTTTTAATATAATAGCCAAAGTAAATTTAAAATTAATAAAATGCAAATTTTGCAATGCTATATAATAATTTAATAGCTTGCATTAAACTATTTTTAAAAAATAAATAAACCTGAATTTTAAAAATTCGGAAGAAAATCTAATAATAAAGTTTATTCTTTGCTTAAATATAAATTTAAATAATATTCTTTAATAATATAAAAATACCCAGCAAATAAAAAAAAAGCAAAAGCAAATATTAAATATTAGCTAATTCTTTAACTTATTAAAATTTAAATAAAAATAAGGTTTTTGCTATTATTATTATTATAGCCTTAAATTATTATTTTGGAGTTTTTATATAGAAATTTAATGGCTTTACGTTTAATTTTATAAATTATATAATAGCCAAAAATCTAAATACCGTTATATATTATAAAATCGTATTTAATAATTTTAAAAATATTGGCAGCCATAAAACTATTAAATTTAATTTTAGCGAGAATTTTAAACGGAAAGCCAAAAATAATAATAATATTATCCTTGCAAAATTTAAGCGCCAGCTCCATATTATCCTTTTTTTTAAAATATAAAAATTTCCATAGCAATTGAATTTCCTTTAAAATAGCAAAAAGAAATCTCCAATTCCATTTTAAAATAATTAAAAAAATAAATTTTATTCTTGCTTCCCTTTAGGCAACCTTGTAGTCGCTTGACTAGCTTTTATATTATACTATTTAATAAATCTTATACTATATTATATAATATACCAAAAATTAGTATATTTTGGGCTATAAATAATAGCATATCTTGCGTTAAAGCAACCGGCACATTTGGTATACTATGCTAAAACAATTGCTAAAGCAACTTTTAAAACAATTTCAGCAGATTAAAAATTGGCATATTCTTTTAAAAAAAATCATTTAAAGCGTTGAATAATAAATCGTCTAATAAATCATTTAAAAATTTATTATTAAGCGTATTATCCGGAATATCGTTTAGCGCATTATTTTCAATTAAATAAAGCCGCAAAATAATATTAGAAAAAATTATAAAGCTATAAAGAAATTCCATAATAATATTATAATTTTTAATAACGAAAAGCTTAAATAAATCTTTCCAGCCGGTTTTATTATTTTAAAAACCATTCTTTTTTATCACGGCTATACCAAGAGGGGTCACGTGAATCGACGCGAAAATAATAGACAAAATAAATAAAGCTAAAAAACTAAAAAGGACGGGGATTTGGCTATTTTAAATAGCTGGCTGGACTCCCGACCGGTTGCTTAAAGCACTAGCGTATAAATAAATAGCTACGAAAAAACCTTTCTCCAAAAGGCCCTTTTCGGGCCCAAAACCCCGTAACATTATTCCCTCGCTTTTTAAAGCGAATTCCATTAAATATATAGAATATCCTACCAATTGCTGGCTTTTAATTCCTTTATATTTCTTATGCTTAGCAGCCTGGAATTTTTGGTATATTATTAGCAAAAAGAATTATTATTAAAATATAATAAATAATGCCAATTTTCGTTAATAGGGTATCCGGTTTATTTAATTTAATAATAAAGCTTTTTTTTAATTATTTTAAAACTAAAGATATAATTTACCTTTTATTGGTTATTTTCGCCATTTAAAATAATAACCGGAATGGCTTTAGTAATTAATGCTTTAAAAATAAATTATTTAAATAATATTAAAATAAGCTAATATAAAAAACGTTATATAAGCCAGCATTAATATAAATATTGAAAAAAAATTAAAGCAAAAAGACCCAGTCCGTATTGCTTTATAATAGCAAATAAGCCAATTTATTTTAGGCCGAATTTGCCTTTGGGAATTTTAATATTTTCTATAAATAAATAAACTATATTGCCAATTTGGTAATTAAAGTGCGATTTGCAATATTTATTGGCGTAAAATTGCATTCTTTTTTAAAACAAAAATTTCCTTATAAATTCCTTTATAAATATAATTTATATTTTTTATAAATTAAGCTATATCCCTTTGTTTTAAAGCCCTGTAGTTATTTAAACAATAAACGAATAAAAGAAAATTGCAGGATTTTAATTATAAACAATATAAAAAAGGGTAAATCTTATTAATTAATTTATATAATTATTAATACCAAATTTTATAAATAATAAATATTTAATTTAGTTTTTTCCGCGGCCATTACAATAAATTTATAATAGCCATTTAATTTTAAAATTTATTTATTTTATTTATCCGTTTATTTCTAAGCAAGCTATTATAAATAAGCGGTAATTAATATTTAAAAATTTGCAAAAATAGCGCTAAAGTTTGGCTATAAACCAGGAATTTCAATTGAAAATAATGCTTTTAGGCTAGCCGTATAATTTAAAAATAATTTTATAAAATAGCCGGGCTATTTATTTAAAACAAATATATATTTAATTCCGAAAAAACAAAAGATTAAATAAATTATTTTGAGAACCCGGTTTATAACCATTATAATAGCATTTTTTCTTTTTGCTAATTAGCAAACTGGTAATAAAATTTACTATAATATATTTCCAGAATTGTTTAATTGCGTAAATTAATTCCAAATACTTTTAATATTTTTAATAAATTGGCTTTGCTTTTTAATAGTAATAATAATTAAGAACAAATTTCTAAATATCCGGGGCTATTCTTTCCTAGCAATAATTATAGCGAATTTATTCCAGCGTTTTTTCTCTTTTTGCATAGCTATAAATAATAAAATTATAAATAATTTAAATAATTTATTATTTAATATATTCCTATTTTAATATATAAATAGCTTTATAATATTTAAGGAAATTGGTTTTTTAATTAATGGTATACCGGGATAAAAAGGCAAAGCCAATGTATACGCCGGCCGCTAAAAGAATTCTGATTTTTTAATAGCATTTATTTTATAATTATAATTAAAAAAAGATTGCTATATTTTTAATTAAATTATATATATTAAATAAAGGCATTTTCGAATCCAAATACTCCGATTTTTTATTTAAAACAAATAAATCGTTTTCGGAAATATCGGGAAACGAAGCTTATAAATTACGTAAATAAATTGGCTTTTTAACCGAAGCTAATTTTACTAATAGCAATAGCGTTTTTATCTAATTTTCGAATAAAAAAAGCGCTTTGTTTTTATATTGCATTTTTAAATTTATAAAATCCTTTAAATAATTTTAAGCTTATTGGATAAAGGCATCAAATTTACCATTTTGGCAATTTAATATATTTTAAATTTTAAAATTAATATCCGCAAAAATATCCAATTAAGCGGCTTACCTATAATTTAGCCTTTCTTTAAAAAAATGGCTCCAAAAATATAATTTAAAGCATCCGTTTTAATATAAATAACCTTTTTCCAAATATAATAGATAAAACTTAAGGCATAAATAACGGTATATTTCAAAGCTTTAAATAAATTTTTTATTGCATTTATTATTTTAAACAGCTAATCTTTTATATATATTATTTAATAGAGCGTCGGAAATAATTAATAAATCCAAAAGAAAATTCCTTAACGCAAATTAGCTCCTTTTATATTATTATATCGCATATAGCATTTAAATTCTTATAAATAATATTAATATCAATTATTATACCCAAAAACTTATACTTTTAAATCTCAAACTCTAATTTATTAAAATCAATTTATAATCCGGCTTTTCCCAAAATTTCCAAAATAAAATTCATATATTTTTTATATTTTTTTAAAAATCTTGCTATAAATTAGCAAATCATTTATATAAGCTATTATAAAATTATTAAAATATTTCCATAATATATTATTTATTAATTAATAAAAAGTAGCTAATTTATTATAAAATCCAAAAAAGACTATTCTATATTTAAATTATCCAAAAGGGGTATTAAATATTATTAATTCTTTATTTTTAAATAGAGCCAACCAAATCTAATAAAATACTTACCAAATATTAAATTTGGTAAGTAATTTAGCATCGAAAACTTATTTAATAATATTCTTAATAAACGGTATTAAATAGCCGTTTCTTTTTATAAAGGCATTAAATCTTTTATAATTTATATAATATTATAGGCCATTATTTAATTTCTTAACAAATAATACCGGAAATATATAAAATGCTTAATTTACAATAATAAAACCAGTTTTTAAATAAATTTAAAAATATTCCCTTAATATAAATAGCTTTAATTAAATTATATTATAAATCGGGCATAGCTTATATGGCATTAGGCCTATTAATTTAATTTTATAATTCCAAAGCTTATAATTTAATAGGATATTTAATCCTATTTTGTTAAATTTCCTTATATAATATTTATATTTTCTCAATAAGCGCTTTTTAATATTCTTTAGCTTATTTTTAATTTTAATTTTCAAAATAAAATTTTATTAATTCTTTTAATAATAATTACAAAAGTTTAAATCTTTAATTGCTTTGCAAAACGGATATAATATTAAAACGCATTAGCTGCTGCAATTATATAAATTTAAATTGGCTTTAGTATTATATAACGGCTAAAAATCCAATTCGGATCGATTTTTAAAAATTCTAATAAAGCCGCAAACGGAATAATTTTTAAAGGTAGTAAATCCTTAATTTCTTTTAAAATAAATATTATAATGCTTAATTTATAAAAGCAATTGTATTATCGCTAATATTATTTAGCTTTTAATTATACCATAATTTTTAAAATACGCAATAGCTTAAAAAAAAGCAATACCGGCTATAATTTAGCTAAAATGCATTATTTGGTTTTTGCTAAATAATAATTGCTTATTAAAACCAAAAATAATATTTATTTTAGCTTAATATTCAAAATATCCTTCCAAAATCAAAAAAATCAATTTTATAAAAGCTTTTTTACAAAAACAATAATAAAAAAACCTTGTTTATAATATTATTAATAAGCATTCTATATAATTTTATGTATTTTTATTTAAAAATTATATTATAATAGCCTAAATTAATAATTATAATTAATATTAAATTTTACTAATAATTTTCTATATATAATTTAGGGATATAATTATTAAAAGCTAAAATAAAAATTAAGCGAAAAAGCTTTATAAGCTCAAAACTTTCACGTTTAATAAATTGCGCAATAATTTTATAATTAATAAAATTCCTAATATTAGCTTTTAAATTTACCAAGGCTTACATAATTAAAAGTAATATTATACCAAAAATAACGGGCAAAATAAAAGAGTTTATAATTATAATAAATTAATTTAAAAAATTAATAATAAAAATAAAAATTAAATAAATTAAACTACCAAAAACAATTTTGCTAATAATTAAGCTTTTTCTTAAATATTTATATTATTTATAATTGCTGCTAGCTTAGCGTTTTATATTTTGGTGGCATTAATTTTAATATTGTTTGTAACAGCCAATTGTTTATCGGCTTCGCTATTTATTTTATAATTTATAGTATAATTAATAATACGCTTTAAATTAAAACAAAGCTTTAATATATAGCTATATTTACTATAATTATAGCATTTTAAACCGCAATTAATAATGGCGCCAAATAAGGCGAAAAATATATTCTAATCTCCAAGCTTAAAAAAAATCGCAAAAGCAAGTATTCTTTTTAATACAAAGTAAAAAACCTTAAAAATAATAGCGTAAATTTTAAAAATCAAGGCGGCTATTTTACAAAATCCTTATTATAGCTAAGCATTGTCCCTGGTTATTTCCCGGTATTAAATAGCGGCTTTAATTAGGATTTTTAAATAAAAACCTATAATAAAAAACTAAAGCTCCGTACTAATTTTACGCTAAAATTGGTCAATCAATATTTTATTTAATATATTTAAATAGGCTGCTAATATTGGGACATTAATATAAAACGTATTAAAATTAATTTTGCCTTGGTATAAAAAATAAAATATATTAAACTTTTTAAAATTATATTTAAAATTGCTATAAATTTTTTTATAAATTTTATATAGCTTTTTTAAAATATTAATGCAAAGCTCCAAATTGATATATTTAAAAAACAAATGCATTTATTTAATAATAATGCCTTTAAAATTATTCTAAGCCAAAACAACCTTGCTAAATTTACCAAAAAAGCGCTGATTATCGGCTTTAAATTTATTTTTAAATTAAAACAAATGAGATATAAGCAAAAAAACACCATTAAAAGCGAATAATAAAAAAATGCATTTAATATAATGGAAATTAAACTTGGACTAAATTAACTTTTTAATAAATAGGGCCTTAATTAAGGCAAATAAAGCTATATTATAAATTAAAAATGGTCGATCTAATTCGCTTTTTATAAAAAAATTAAAACAAATAATCTAATTAATTAAATCTTAGGCCATAGCCTCGGTATTACGCAATTTATTTTTACAAATTTAAAATTCTTTCTTAATAATGGCCAAATTTCAAAAAGCAATATTTTCGGCTTTTTTAACGTTGCCGTATTTAATAAAAATATTTATAAATTTATTTTAAAGCTTACGAATAATATTTTTAAAAGCATTTTGCATTAATTTATAGCGCTTATTATATTATTTATTTTCCAGCATTAAATAGCTGCGCTTTTATTTAACATTATATAATTTCTTTTAAATATTAAAAAAAATTAAGCTTAAATATTAATTTCCAGCTTTATAAATTAAAAAACGCGCTGCAAATCACTATTAAAAAGAATAAGCAAAATTTTGCGTTTGTTTTTGGTTTTAATAAATTTTGCAAAATTGTTAAAGCTAAAGGAAAATTTAGCGCGCTATTTAGCTTTAAATAAAAAAGCCATATTGTTATTTTTATTAATAATATAATTTTTCAGAGGCTAAACCATTTTAACTATATTAAATTTAGTGGAAAAAAATCGATTTTTTTTAAAACAAAACCACTTAAATTAATTTTTAAAACTGCGGTGTATAGAATTTAAAATTAAGCTAGAAAATTTGCAAAAAAAAACCATAAAAAGGCAAATAAAAAGCTTAAAAATACACAAGCAGGATTTAAATTCAAAGGACCGTTAGTAATGGCGGAAAAAAGTATAAAGCTTTATTTAAATATTACGGCTATATTAAAAAGGGTTATATAAACCAACGGAAAAATAATAAACAAAATAAATAAAGCTAAAAAATTAAAAGAAATAGAAATTTGGCTATTTTAAATAGCTGGCTAAACTCTTAACCGGTCGCTTAAAGCGCTAGCGTATAAATAAATAGCTACGGAGAAATCTTCCTCCGAAGGGCCTTTTTCGCGCCCGAAGCTCCGTAATACTTTTTTTATAAACTCTAATTAAAAAACCAAAAATAAAAAACCTAATAGCAATAATATTTAAAGTATTGCGGATATTAAAACTATAATATATAGTTTATTTAGCTTAAATGCGCTAAATTTCTTTTATAGCCAATTAAATAATTTTAATACGCTTAATAATATTTAAAATAAAAAAAGTCTTTATTTAGATAAGGATAAAATTTAAATATTAAAAAAATAGGTATTAAATTATTTAATCCAGTGAAATTATTAAATGCGTTATAAGCCATTTAAGGCTATAATTAATAAAAGGATTTTGTAATATTTTTTTAAAAAAAATAGAATAAATGTTTTTAAAGAAATATAATAGTATTTAATTTTACCAATAAATTAATATAATTTAATAAAAACAGCCTTGCATTAAATTTTATAAAAATACATTTTGCCTTAAATTCCTTGCTAATAAACTTTTTTTAATTATAAATAATAACGTTTAATAAACTAATATAAATATTGATTTAATATAGTCCTAAAGCTTTTTAAATATCCTTAATGGTTTTAAACAGCAGAAACCTTGCAATTTAATAGCTAATTGCAATATTAATAATATAAAAAAAATATAATTATTAATATTAATAATATTT
Organism: Cyclaneusma minus; assembly: GCA_037179335.1. Classification (NCBI taxonomy): domain Eukaryota; kingdom Fungi; phylum Ascomycota; class Leotiomycetes; order Marthamycetales; family Marthamycetaceae; genus Cyclaneusma; species Cyclaneusma minus. The sequence goes on along the minus strand of JAKZHN010000027.1, from coordinate 113,297 downwards.
ATTAAAGTTTTATAATTAAAATTAAAATTATTAAAAAAATTTAATTTAAATTTAATCAAAAAAGCAATAAATATTCAATAATTATAATAGAATTTAACAATGCTTTTAATTATTGGGCAATTAAAATTTATATTAGTGTAATTTATAATTTTTTTAATTCTTTTTTTGCCAAAATAGCCCTATAAATTCTAAATACAGCGGAGCTTAGCAATAATAAATATAAAAGCTAATAAAAACATTTGAAAAAAAAATAGCTATTGCTAAAACAAAAGCTATAAATATCTTTATTTGCAAATAATTTTAATTTTTAAATTGTTTTAAACCAGCTTATTTAAAAAATTGTTAAACATAATTTTTAAACGATTTATATTATTAATAAAAAAGAAAAGACAATCTATATTAATAATATAAAAGTCTATAATATGAAATAATATTAAAATTTAAATTATATTTAATATATTAATATTATTCTTACGAAAAATAATATAATATTTACTAGCTTTAAAAGTATCCATTTTTAAAGCAGGCATACTTTTTTAAAAAGCCTTAAATTATTTAAAGCCTTTAATAAAAATACCAGCGGCATTATTATTTAATATAATATTTTAAAAAATATTAGCAAAATAATAATTAATTAAAATAAATGGCTTAGCAATTTTAAAACTCATAAAGATATTTGAATTTAATAGCTAGTCGCCGGTAAAAATATAGCAAATTACAATATTAATAAAAATAGCAGTAGCCTTGGCAGTATTAATAGGACCAAAAAATATAAATATTATATATTAATCCAAAAATAATATAATTCTTTTTATTTATAATTTTAATATTCTAAATTGTTTATGTATTAAATATGATAATATGAAAACCAGCTAAAGCAAAAGAAAAATTAAAAAATTCTTATTTAATAATTTAAAATTTTTAATTTGCTGGAGAAAAATCTAATAAGCTTTAATAATAAAGGCTTGATGAATATTTTAAAAAATACATTTCCAATTTTTAATTCTTTTGCGCTAATTGGGTTTTTATAATAAATAAATTAGCAATTAAATTTTTGGCAAATATAGCATAGTTTTTGCTTACGCTTTTAAAAGCCAATAAAAAAATAATTAATAAAATAATTAATAAAATAATTAATAAAATAATTAATAAAATATTGGCCAGGATTTTATTTAGCAATAATTTGCCAATTTATAATAATATTTTAAAAATTATTGCAGAAATTTTTATAGCTGGTAAAATCCTTTATTAAAGCCAATTTATATTTAAAAATACCTTTAATTGCAAATACCAATTAATTGCAAAAAAACATTCCTTATAAATCTTATATAAATTTTGCTAAAAAAGAATTAAATTTAATAAATGAAAATTTAAAACAATCCAAGCAGAATTTATTAGCATTTATAGAATTATTAATAATATAAATATATTTTATATTCTGCCAAAAATTGAAATATTAAAAATAATAAATGCCAGTTTTAAAACTTTTTTTATTTTTAGTTAATTATTTATTAAATAATTAAGCCCTTATTAAATAAATGCTTAAAATAAAAAAATAGCTTTGCTAATTAATATAAATAAATACGCATTTGCTATATTTTTAATAAAAATATTATGCTTATAATACAAGTTTGCAAATATACGCAATTTTCTTAAAAAAATATTAAATGATTTACTGCTATATTTTATTTTATTATTCTTATATATTTTAGCAAATTTTTAAATTTGCTTAAAAATAGTAAAATTAAAGAAAATAGCAAGCTAATTAAAAACGTTATTATTAATTTTTTTTTAAAAAAAACAGAAATAATAAATCCAAATATTTTCCATTTAAATTATTTAAAGGCAATTTAAAGGCTTTTATTAAAAATAGGATTATTATTAGCAAATAATATTTTTTTAATATAATTAATAAAAGGATTCTCGGCAAAATTGGCAGGTTGGTTAGCAAATTCAACCATTGGGCAGGGATGGGATTAAAAACGGCGAAATTTTTTTATAAATTTGCCATTAATCAATTTGGAAATAAAGAATTAATAGAAATTATAGTATTAAAAAAAGAAATTTTTAAAAGATTGGCAAATTTGGCAAAATTTAGCAAGCTTTTTTTAGCCAATTGAATAGCTTTTATTCCCGAAAAAAACCATATAAGCTATTAAAAATAATAAAATGCGGGCTAAAAATCGGGATATATATATTATAATTATAAAAATAATCTTTTATAATAATTCGGATATATTTTAATATTATAGCAAATAGTTAGGAAATTTAAGTGTTAATCCTTTTTTATTTTTTTTTAAAAAGCGCTATTTATTTAATTTATTGCTTTATAGCCTTGTAAAAAAATAAAAAACAAAAACAAAAATAATTTATTAAATATAAATAGCCGCACTATTTATTTTAAATTTATAGGAAATATATTTACTAGCCCATTTATAATTAATAATAGTATTTAGCAGGAAATTTTTATTTTAAAAAATTGGAAAACGCTATAGGCGGGCAGAAAAAAAATTGGCACTATTTCCTACGCCAATAGCAAAAATTTCTTTATTTTTATTTTTAATAAAAAACCCTGCTATAATAAAAATAATAAAAATAAAAATAAAATAAAACCTTTAACTTGATAATAGAATTTAATAATTAATAAAATTTATAATAAAAAAATTTATAATAATAATAAAAAGAAATATAAAAAAATATAAAAGCGAAAAAGAAAAAAAAGGCTAGTTTTTAATAATTGTGGCTTTTATTTAGCGAGTAAAATAGGTTTTAATTGCCAAATTTAAATATCGCAAAATATAAGCCTTTATAATTCAAAAAATAGTCAATAATAAAATATATAATAAATACAATGGCTAAGGAGTAAAGGCAAGCAAATTAATATTTTGCATATTTTTTATGAATATTCTAAAGCTATACAAATAGCTTTTTGCCCAATATAAATAGCATAAAAAATAGTTGTTTAATTTCTTAGCATAAATAAAATTTTCAGCAATCAATTAAAAATTCAATAAAAATAGACAGCGCTATCCTTTCCGGAAATTTTGCCAATTTATATTTTCGTTAAAAAATATTAATTAATATTGGTTTAATGGGATTACGTAAAGCTAGCTAATATTAAAAAAAATAATAATAATAATATATTAAAGCGCACTTGTGCCAGCACTTCCATCACAGCCTCGACTACTATCTTCACGCAGTCAAGCTCTAGCCCCGCCATGACCCCAGGAGCCATCCGGCTCTGTCTTCGCATGCGCGCTCCGACCCATCAAAGCTTAGACAGCGCCACTACTATGGTCCCACTCTCAGCCATCTTCAACTTCAATGGCCCGCCCACTGCGACTGCAAGTAACTCTCAACCCATTCAGGGCTTTGCGGGCAACCCTCCACCCATTCAGAGCTTGGTGGGCCACTCGGGTGCTTCAGATGGTTCTGACAATCCAAGGAAGCGCGCCCTGCCTGGCGGCTTCACCTTGGCAGCTGAGCCAAAGCGCCGGGACATGCACTTGAAGAGAATCGCCACCATGGCGGATATCCCCAACCTGGGAAAACACCTCTTCAAACGAGACTTCGGATATTTTGTGGATGTCGCCAGGTACATCCAGTTCGCATACTGGACTGACATGACCAACGCGGCTCTCCTCGACAAGCCGCTGATGGATGTTCTCTGAATAAAAGAGGTCAACTACCAATGGAACATGCTGTGCAGGCGGAAGCCTGAGTTGGCTGCTGCTGAACGTATGCAGGAGCGCTTTTTCAGAGCCATTGATCATCAGGTAAGTTGGAATCTTTTCGTACCGCAAGGGACGCTTCATCTAACAATGACTTCAGACTATCGGTTCGAACGCGAAAGAGAAACGGAGCTTGAAGGGCTATTGGTTGAGGAAACTCAAACTCTACACCCCCGACCTCGTCATCGAGCCTGCCGATGATCTGGATCCCGCGCAATATCTCACTCAAGTTGCTCTCCAGATGTGGCGGAACAGGGCCGCTGGCCTCCACGCCCTAGCAACCTTCCAGCCTGCCAACATCCCCCAACAGCTACAGGCGATGAGTGTCAACCGCAGCTACCAAGCTCCCGGCATCGGTACTGTACAGTCTGATACGGCCGCTGTCCAGCAGGAGTCTGCTGAATCATCGCAGAAGCTCTCCGAGGCAGACAAGAGTGATGGTGTCGAAACCCACGATGTCGAAAGTGCAGGAGACGTTGAGATGTCTGGCACTTCGCCAGATATTGAGGACCTCAAAGACGACGCTGTCTCTGAAGCAGGCTCTGACCAGAACGATTACATCCAGTCAGGCAAGCGATAGGGTAAGGATGCCTTGTTCGACAAAGACGACGACCCTGCCGATTTTCCTCCCGACGGTTCACGAATCCCACGCCAAGACCTCCGCGACCGACTCCGAGACGGTGACTATGAGGGGGATGAACAGTACGACTTGATGCAGCAGATTTCTGATATTCGAATTGAGGCGTTTGAGCGATTCGATGAGGAACAATATGCTAGGTACAAGGGGGAAGAACTGGATTGTGAGTGGGATGAGTATAACGACGAGGATCTGGAGGTTGACTCGAAGTATGAGTCTGGAAGCTCAAGCGAAGAGCATGGCAGCCGTGAAGATGACTCTGATGATGATATGGAGGATATCTTTTAGGTTTTGGATTACGGGCACGGATACCTGCTGTTATACCCATGTAGTCAGCCATGATCATGACTTCTTTATTCATGTCAAAGACGAGCAGTTTGTGGAAGCGGGTATATACAAAGCACTTTGTGCAACGGAATAGCCTAGTTTCCTAGGAAAATACATGATCAGCATATGGGCCGTTATCGACGTCTCAACTGATTTCTGTCCACAACGTGCTACACGTTGGGTGCTTAAGGCCTGAAAGCTCCTTCATTCTTCTCTTCAACTAGCTGCTATGGTATGTGTAAGGTATGCTTCGATATCCCAGCTGACAAACAGCTGCCTCCATACACACTCAATGTACAGATTCCAAAATATACTGTGACTTGCAAGTAATAAAGCCGTATATCAGAGTCCCGCATATTTCACTGTCCTGACTCCTGCTAAAAATACTGTTCGGCCAACTCATAAGCCATGAGGATATTGCGACTCTGGAATGCCACCCACCATAAACATACTTCCAAAGAATATCCGGGCCCATTCAACTCTTTCCAACTCATAGTCACGCCTGCGCGCCCACCGCCCTCGCCCACACCTCCGCACTCACACCATAAACAGCATCAATCTCCCCCCTCCCCACCCCCTCCACCCTCTCCACCCCCTCCTTAAACCTCCACCACAACCCCTTCTTCCCCGCACCCTCGCCCGCACCCTCCTCCGCCTTCACAACGCCCTCCCTCCCATCACCAGCACGAACCAACCCAACTCCCTCTCTCGCCTCCCACCCCCACGCATTCCCCTTCCTCAGTCTCCCCACCTCCCCCAGCCTCGCCCCCACCCTCTCCACCAGCTCCACCCCACTCCCCCAATACCTCGCCATCTCCTTCAAAACGCACCTCGCCCCCTCACACCTCCTTTCCACCTCCCCTCTGCCATCCAACCGCACCTTCGCCGTCGCAACATCCACCGCCCCCACCACCGCATATCCCAGGAACGGCGGCACAATCCACGAATCGCCCTCATCTTGCGCCCGCCACTCCACCAAATCGTTCGCCAAATCCAGCGCCTGCAGCGCATGTTCGTTCGCCGTTCGCACATGGTGTTGCAGCTCTGCCTCCGCCAGCAGCGAAACAGGAACGTATCGATTCAGCTTCATAACGATGCAGTGGTACAGCGCATGCATCGTAACAAAAGCGCCCAAAACATTCGCATGCGCTGCGTCGGCGATCTGCTCTGGCGCGTAGACAAGGCCAACCGGCAAACTCCTTTGCCAAGCCGTAAGTCTCGCCACCACGCTGTTGTAGAAGTCGATAAATTCGTTTCTCTCGTCCGATTTTTTCAATTTTTCCTTTTGGACTTGCGGCCAGTTGGAAACGTGGTAGATGCAGGCCATGACGTCGCCGAAGATGGTGGCGATGTGGAGCAGATAGCCCATGGCGCCGATGATGGGCTGGCCCTCGGTGTGCGGGGTTTGCGGGGTTTGCGGAGGTGGCGAGGTGTGGTCGAAATACGGGTTTTTGTTGCGACTTTGGGCTTCGAAGGAGACAACGTCGCAGGGAAGTCGGAGATAGATGTGCTTGGAGGAGAATACGGGGATGTGGCTGGCGCACGAGGAGGAGAGGAGGTCGAGGATGTAGCAGGAATAGAAGGTGCGCCGGCGGCATTCGGCGTAGCCGGGAAGAGTTAGATTGTACGGGTAGGCGGTGGAGGTGCCTTCTGAGGTGCCAGACGTGCTGCTGGAAGAGGTGCCAGAGAGTTCGATGTGCAGGTGCAGAAAGGAGGCGGCGCGGATGGCGGAGCCGCAAAGGTCATATGCGGAGGAGGTTTGGGAAGTGCTGAAGTAGTAGAGGGAGAGGAGGAGGCGGGATTGCACGAGTTGTAGGGTGAAAGGGCGTGAGGTACAGGCTTGGTGGCTGATGGATGCAAAACGGGGTCCGAGGGCTTTGTAGGAGGAGTTTGGGGAGGAGACGCTGGCGAATGCTAACATGGTGTATATGAGCATCAGGTCATCGGGGGTCTTGGAAGTGGAGGATAGAAGCCAGGTCATGAAGGTTCGGCGTGGGAATAAGGAGTAGGATGTGGAGTTGATGTGCGTAAAGTAGGTGGACATCAGGTCGATGACGACTTCTCGTGAGGTCTGGAGTGGGTCGGTTTCTAGGTTGTGGAGGATAGATGCTAAGCTGTCGGTAGAGATGGCTTGAGTTGTGGTGCGCGGGTGTTCGAATTTTGGCCATATGAACTCTGCAGGACGCGTTCGTGGGCTTATGTTGTCGTCTTCAGCCGTCACAGGCGTGTAGCTGTCATAACCACTTCTGCGCCGTTTCGAAGCCTGTGCATCTGAATTGGGTGTCAAACGACGCCCTTGTAGCCGCAGAGATTCGTCTTCTGCTTTCTCGAAGTCGGTCTCAATTTTCAAAGGGCCCGCATCGGCTCGACGAGAGACTTGTCTGGTTGAGGTATCATCAGCCTCTGTGGGAGATGTCTCTGGTGTTCCATGACTATGAGGACTGGATTAAGCTTGGTTAGCATAATCGAAATAGACAAAGTGGGGCAGCAAGCAAGATAGTATAATGCCCGGGTGGGTATGACTCATTATTTGAAAATTGAAAAGTTCTAGAGTAATCCTCTCAACTTCCACAAAACTCCTACAGTAAATGCTTCCAACAACAAACTCCGACAAGCCCCTCGTTACTCAGACAATACTCAGACAACGCTCGCTTATACTCAAACAAAGAAAATTCCATGACTCACGCATTCTTGAATTTGCAGACCCGTCCAAACTTGTCGCACTGGATACATCTGGGGAAGTCCGGATCGCACTTGATCTTCTTCTCCCTGCATGTTAAACAAGCAATGGCCAACCGCTTCCGAGGCTTTCCTGCCTTTGTTACGCCCCAGTGGGCGTTGACTTGTTCTCCGTCTATCACACTCTTACAATGCGTTCCATCGTCGTAGAAATAACAAAGGCCCTCTCCTGGCACTTCTGCCTGTCGCACAAAGCGAGGAAGGAATTGATTCCCCGTCCAGATCTTCGGTCCCAGGCCATCTTTAGTTACCGATGGTTCGGCATGACTTCCCTGGGATTGCTCGTAGTGGGGTGATGAAGGCGGGTGGTGGGATCTCTCGTGGTAGCTCGAGGCAGGGTCGTTGCTCACAGACTGTGTATAAGAATTGCGAGTTTCTAATGTCGGTCGAAAAGATGTTGATGAATCGCGAGGGACAGATGGAAAATATTCCGGTCGAGATACTTCTGATCGAGGGGACCACCGACTGCCGGATGCGGCCGATGGGAGTGTCCGTGAACTTTCGTATGGGCTATATCTTGCATCGTATGCTCGCGGCGACTCGGCTTTTGGGGTTGCTGAACTTATGCTTGATAGTAGAGGTGGAAGGTTTCCGCTTTCATTCATTTCCGTTCTTAATTGGGGTGGGTATTGTGGTCCAGGCACAGGCCGTGAGAGGTAAGAGGACGAAGACTCATGGAAAGACCGTTCTTGGTGACCGGGTGTCAGGGTTCGTCGAGCATCTCGCGGAGAAAGTGCTGGAAATGTGGACGTTGGACTTCTGTCTGAGAATGATGGGGCGGGGAGGCCAGTTCGTTGGCTTGAACCAAATATGCTGCTTAGAGGAGGTAGCTGTTCCCTTGGTGGCCTTTGGGTAGCTTCAGGACGTGTCTGGTAGTTGTCGCCTACTCTTGGAGAGGGCACATCGTAGATGCTCCTCGTCTTGTAGTCAGGCATTGGGGATCTCGGTTGAGCAGACTTCCACGAACTCCTTTCGTAGTGGCTGTCAAAGTACTGCGACGACGTGGAATCAAAGGTTCGTGGGGAGTAGTGGTCAATATGATGTCCTTGGTGAGAATAGGAGTGCCTCTCGTGGAAGGCAGGGAATGCCGGGCGGGTATCCAGCTGGGACATGATGGCGTCTACTTGAAGAAAATCAAGTCTTTTAGTCCTCGCGGCAAAGTAACAGCTGTTGGATGGGGTGAGCTGTGTGTGCGTGGCACAGCTTTCTGGACTCGACTGGAATAGGGCAAAGGGAAAGGAATATCGAAGGCTCGGCGGACTCTATATTCAGCTGAGATGTTGGAATACGCCTTGAGCAGGAGCTTTTCCAAGCTTGTCAACTAACAGATGTGTGCCGGTATGCACGGCACTTCGGCTGAAGGTTGAGGGGACCAGCCACATATACGGCACCAGGGGTTTAGACGAGGAGCGGGCAAGGCGTGTGATAGTCGAGATTGGGCAGGCGGACAGGCTCACAGTTGTGTTTTGTGGAAGCGTTATGTCGTTAAATGACAGGAGTGGCAGCAGGCAGGCCATGTGGCTTTTTGTGATATCCAGCGGCCTGGGTAGGCTGCGGCTTGATCACCACTAGTTCTGGCAAGGCCAGGCCGGGCCTTGCCAATGCCAATTGCCATGCCCCCAATGGGAAAACTCCGTGGCCAGCCATACTTTTGGCGCGCTTGGCAATCAGAGGCCCTTTGCCTTTGGTGGGTTCTATGTGGTCCTGTCGAAGCTTGGGCAGATCCTCGCGCTCGGTGGGCCAACGGGAAGTCCTCGTTGGGTGGTCTCTGCATCTCTGTGTGAGCTGACTTGAGCGGCTCCATTGTGAAACTTGCCTCTTCGACCCAAGTTGTGGGGTATTGGGCTGCTAATAGCAACAATAAGCTGTTAGTCGTTGCACCGGAGTACTTGGCGTGGGGTACCAAGCGGGCCAATATGCCTTGTCGAGTACCTGCCTCGAAGTCGTGGGGCTCTTGGCGCAGTCGCCGAGGTGTTAGTTAGGGATAGCTAATGTCGTTAAATTGCGGCGTAGCTCGACCGGTAGCCGCTTGGGAAGCTTCCGTCGTCGGGTAGAAAGGGCGTGGATCACGGCAGGGCAGCCGAAGCATGGGTCAGAGACGAACGCCTGAATAACTGGTGTCGCTGCATTTTGAAAGGCACAGCGTCGCACTCCGTGGTGTCGGCATTTGCCCTGGCTCGGTGTCTCTTGGTGATCGACGTCACTGGGCTTAGCTGCCGGAGCTTTGGCCAGATCTGGGTGCGGCTGCAAGTCCCAGATCTGCAAGGGTCACACCGAACGGAGACGGCCCTGGATAGGGCTAAGTGTGTTGGACACTTCCGCCCTACCGCAGATGTATGCGGAAAGGATATATGCTATGGAACTACATGTATCGCCCCTCAAGTGTGGTGGGGGACGGAGTTTCGTAATTACGGCGCTATTGATGAAGACATTTAGAGTTGGGATGGCATTCCCCGGATGCCAACTAGTGACATATATTGTGCTGGAGTCTCCTTCGCCGAACAAGTATAAACAATTGGATATAACGACACGTGATGTCAGGAAGACTGGATATGCCGTCAAATGCCGATTGGATTTACCGCGTGCATCTATTAGACTTCTCCTAATTCTATGCGCAACATCATCGTGGTAACGAATATCTGACTTTCCAGAGACTCCCCGCAAGCGCGCGGGAAACTCCACCACGATGCTTCATCTCTCATCACCACCAGACTTCGCGCACTATTCTGCTCCGCCAAACTAACAACCGGACTTTCGGACTCGGAGCCATGCTACTTTCCCAAATCCCCGACTTCTCTTAATTATCCCTGAATTTCATTTTCCGTTAGTTGCTCGACGTTAGTTCCACCAAAACCTGCTGATACGAGCAGACCTCGCCGGCATGAGCATTCCATGTCACTGACGTCGCCATGCACCCTGCGTGCGACTGTATTTGAATTTCACTGATATCCCACTCCTCGGTCTGCGCCTTAACCGCCCAACCCCCACTGCCCCCATTCCAGGTCTCAGTATACCGCTCCGGCTCCGGCATTCTTCACCAGACACTGCTCATGCGACAGGGCCGCGCCGCGCAGCTGCAGCGAGACTGTGCCAGTCGGGACGTGTTTCCGAGCCGGGCCACTCTTCACAGCAAATCTCCAGCGCCTGGAAGAAGCCGACTTTTTAGTGTCGGGCCCGCGTTACGGTACATTGTCCTTTTCACCCCGCCAGCGCCCCTTGCGTCTGTGTGCACCACTCGCCGAAGAATCCTTTCCAAAAGCATTCAACGGAGGATGGACTGCCCTGCAGTGCCGGGAGCTTGCCGGACGCTGTGCGGCACGAGCATCACGGGCGACCAAAGTGTCCCTGTGTATTTCAAATATTGCGAAGCCGAGTATAGGTACTGTATTACCAGGCCGCAATGGCAAGCCACGCACGGTCTGCAGAAATAATATGGGACGATATTTGTGACAATTCCTGGTCTACCATCAATTCGAGCCCAAGGCGGTTAGTTTCCGCCGACAGTCCCCATTCTTATTCTCTGCCATCATTGGTCAGAATACGAAAACCGCGTCTCACAGCTATCAAAACCGCTCGCGTGGGATTCAGGATTGACGATGATGCTGCAAGCCACGCCTTACTCTGACCATTTCCACGTCTGCCAGCATTCCAGCCACACCGCAGCCAAGAAGAATCAATCAGCCCTGGGGCGCCGTGAATTGGTAGTCCGGTAGCTAAAGATAGCCGCACATCAGGACTATTGCCTGCATCGATCACGCCACGCGCGTGGTTCGGCAGGGAGCACCACGCTGCAGCAACGTCCAATGGAAGCAGCGCGCAAACACCCAGCATCATGAGGGATACCACTCCGCTTGTCGCGCGACCCGGCACCGTGGGGTAGGGGTTCTGGAAGCCTTACTGGTCGTACTGCCGACGAAGCTGAGACTGGCCTGTTCCTTGGTTTCCTTGATTCCCAAAGGGTCGCCTTTTCTTACTGCTTTGGGCAATTTGTCGTGCTGTGTGCCTCGAGGACCTGAGTGGGCGTGGCCCGTTCCACTTCGAACTACCGAAATCCAAACCCAAAAGGTTTCAGCACTCGCGGCCGGCAGTGGCTTTTGGTGGAGCCCACGCTACGGGTATGTAGTCGACGCTACATTATATGTTGCTGATATGACAGAGACTACTCGCTTGAGAATCCCAATGATTGACTGCCAGTAAGTAATACTGACAAAATAATATCACAGCAAGCAGCTTTTTGATACTCCTCGGACCGGGACCGGGTTGCTATGCTCATCCTTCCAAGCCCCACGTCCCGTGGATGTCACGAACCATCCGAACATGCATTCATTATGCACGCCATACGCAGCCCCTTGCCTTCGGCTTACCAGGTGGCAGGTCAGAGACCACACAAAACGGTGACCCGAGTAGAAACACACATGTCTTGGTCCCTTGGAAATGGCTTGTTACACCTGCTTGCACACCACGCATCATCTAACATGTTTCCCAGCCCAACATATCATTTCCTGCATCGTTATTCGAGGAAAATGCAGCAGTCCGTCTGCTGGGCCACGTTCCAAGCATGCGGGATCCATCGTTTCGGTTCGGAGTGGCCGATGTTTGAGCATGCCTGGATGTCGGCATTTTGGAACGGAAATAAAAGTCTACAGGTTGCTTGCATCCTGTTCCACTTTTTGGCCAGTCTATCGAACGTTACATCAACTCAAAGGGGATTCTCTTGCATGTTTATCCTGGGTTATAGCTGCAAATCATTATTGCTCCGTCACTGGGAAGCCCACTCTTATTCTCCTCATTTCCCCTTCTCTACGAGGCGCCGGCAGCTATTGGATACCAATTACGACGAATCATCACCAACAGAGTCACAATTCTCTTGCGCACTGGCATCATGTTATTAGTAGTAGGATGGCACGATCAGGCTGACAGATGGCCCAATTTCCAACAACTGTCAACATCGTCATCCGGTCATCCGCCACATTTCCCTTCCTGCACTCACCCGCCTCCTCCTCATCTCGATTCTGCTCCACGGACCCAGGAACTCGGTAAAAACAGCCATCACAAAAAGCCGGTTGCTCACATATATTACGGAGTCGTCCGCCCAGTACTTCACCAACGGCAGTCAGCATGTGTTGTGGGGGCACGAATGATGAAGAATTGAAGCATTTCCAAGCACATGAAGCATCACATCCCAGACCCTGACTCGACTCGCCTGAGCTGCAATGCCAAGTGTCATCTTGAGTTTGTGGTGTGGCACCAGTTAGTGCGGTCCCGAAGGTCTGGTAACGGCACCACCAGCCTCCGCTTCACTATTATTATTACTCAACATGGTAAGTTCAACACATATCCACCGCCATAGCCGCAACTCCCGCACCCAACGCTGTGGAGAAGACGTAATACTTTAGCAGATTAACATATAGTATGTTTCGGCAAATATTAATCAAGCGGTCCCAAGACTCCGGTTCTCCAACTCCTGAGGAGTACGCGCCGCGGTCAGGCTCGCGGTCGCCTTATCCGCATCGACAGTTTTGTTGCACTGTGGATTTTATATGGATATATTTGTGGATTTGCGTCAGACGCTGGGTCCACTTACCGGTCATTGATGCGGAGTCTAGGGCTGGGACGGCCCCACAGTGTATGTGAGAACCTGAACGGCATTCTTCCGGCAAGTGGGCGGCCCCATCAGATTTTGTTATTTTGAAAATGTTGCATCTGGCACACGCACATCGCTCTCGCTCTCGCAACGAGACTCGAGATGCAAGACGCAAATCAAATCATGCAAAGATGGAGGCTGATTACCTACGGATGACTACACATATGTGCAACTCACGACATTGCTTCTTTGCCCTACCGCTCATTTTCAAAAGAATGTTGCAAAGCTTTCAGCCGCAAGCTGGTGGCAACACAAGAAAGGAGGCTGAGAGAACGCCTTTCCCACATGGACAAGTCCAGCCAGCCCGCGAATCAGCCTGCATGGCGGTGATGCCGCCGCGTCCTCAGTCTTACAGTTCTCCATATCTTTGCAATTGCAATTTGCAAGATTGCCGTATCCAGGGGGCAGGGCAGAGCGCCGGGACCTCCTTGTGAGCATCCATGTTGCGGTCCCCGTGCATCGCGGATCGTTCCCGTGGCTCCATCGCTCCATTCTGTCTCCACTGAAGCGGGTCGAGGGTCCACTTCATGGAACTATGTTGGACTCGGTATTCGAGGTTGCGGATTTAGCAAGGGAATAAGAAGGGCTTCGGCGAAGCTGCAGTTGGTTGGTAGATTGGTGAGAAGGGGCGAGGGGCATGGGGGTGGTCTTTATGCCCTGTTTTCTACGATATACTGACTGGGTCCCACTCCGTGACGACGTTGAGAGGTGCAAGCAAATACTACACCTACGGACTAATCGTGGGTGTTCTCTGATTCGCTACGCTGAGACCACCACACCACTGCGTCGCCTACGATTATGTGGCGAGTCCAGAAAGGACGCTTTTGCCTTTCTAGATCGGCTTCAGTCGACTTTGGAGCAACATACGTATGTACCATGCAAGGCCGTAATTCGTGCATCAATTACGAAGCATTCAACGGGAGATGCCATCCCCTACTGCAGTGCCGGAGCAGCTTTCTGACTTTCATACATTCCCCGTTCGGTTCGAGGGTTGATCGTTGGTCTCAACAGTCGCACGAGATACACACAAGTCCGCTGCGCTCCGGGCCCGGTCAGCCTCTAGTGGGGGCTTGAGACGCCGCAGCATGGCACTTTTTGCGGTTAAGCGGGCTAGGTAAGGGCGCCTTTACATCTGTGAGCGCGGGATATCGTCACATCGTGGCGACCACGGACCACTAGTCTGCATCAGGAGTCGGATTGTCGGATTGACGATGGCGGTCCGCCGTCGGCTGTTGCCAAAGCTGAACGAATGGCACGTCAAAGCCTCCGCGTTTTATGTCTGGACTTGTCAACTGTGGGTGGAATGACGGTGTCCGGCACTTCTTCTCCATTGGTTTTCTAATCTCCGTTTATGGCACCATGGAGACTGGCGAGAGCGTGTCAATATGCCGGCGCTAAAGAACGCCTTACTGGTGGTTATTTGAAGATTCCGGCGCATGGCACGCAGGGATGGACGATGAATCCTTCAGGTGCAACACTGCAAGAACGCCATCAACTTTCATCCCTTGACCTTACCTCAGGCAAACGACATGGATGATGGAGCAGCATCCTCCGGGTGGGGGGCCGAACAGGCCTTCTAGGATATGTGGAAAGATGGAAGGGTCCGGTGACCAACTGGTGGAGTTTCGCAGAGTATACCTCTTTGAAGCAATATTGCAGAATATACGACGCACTGCAATGCAAAAACCGGGCTCACACAACTAACAGAACAGATACAATCACACATTCCCATGTATGGCCAACACGGTGACCCATATTGGTGACAGCAGTATTCCAAAATTCTGGCAACACACCTTGGCTCAAGTTTCAAGCACGGCTGTCAAATACGAGTACGAAATGGCACACACACTCTTTGTACTTTGTACACAGTCCCTCTGTCCCTCACTCCAACTCGGAGAATTGATCACTCATCGAACGGGCTCGTCTCACGCTCGTCCTCCCTCACCTCCTCCACGCCGCTCCAGGAACACTCGATCCCACCCCCATCCCGCCACTCTGAGGAGCCGACCAATCGCAAGCTTCACCCAATTCTGTCGTTCCAGCCGGCAGAGTCTCTTGCCTTGCAGTACAGCAGACGTGCAGCACGCTGTGCACGGTTACACTGCTTGCTCCCACCGGCTCCGGACTTGCGTAGCAGTCCAAAATGGGACGTTGTGGACGGCATTTTGCCCCTGCGGCTTCTCGGGCCTGAGTGTGACTATGGGAGGTAGGTTGTGGCTTGCAAAGCTAGGTACCTATGCTATTCAAGAGCCGTCGGGATTGGGGCGCGAGTAAGCTTGCGGCTCTGGACATCAACATTGAGATGATGGCGGTGAGGTTGCACGACGCGCCGTATGTCAAGGGAGCAGGGTATCAGTTCTTGAAACATGTGTAAGTTGCCGGTTTCCTTCTATATTGCTTGTAAGCTTCCAAGGGCGTGGGTGGGTGTCGGTGCTAGTAGCCAGTGTATGCTAGCTTTCAAAGGACATTTCCTGAGATTTCGGAGGGTTGGATATGTCATTGCTAGTACCTCATTCGACGGACTGAACTCTATCTCTGAGGATCTTGGAGATCGGTATATGTACAGGGTTCTCTGGAGAGGTCTGGTACACTGCGGATCTACAGGCAACACTGTACTCTGCTGTTGTGACGTTCTGTCTAGCGACTTGGTAATAGATACTGTATGTATCGATATGGGATGACCGGCAGTAAGGCAATCAATCTGCGATTTGGCAGCTGAGAAGCCGGGCACCAGTGAGCCGCATAATCGTCATCCCAGACCCCAGAAACCCCTTTAAGAACACACGAGCTGCGGCATGTAAGATACTTCGTTCATTTCCCAGCCGTCGCGTTGAGATCACCCGCCTTTCGAATCTTGGTATGTCTAGTCTTCATTTCTTTTCCCAGCCGCCCGCAGCAGTTTTCAATCTACTACCCGTGCTGCTCGTCACGTTCAACCCGGTTGGAAGCACCGAAGAGCCGTTTCCCATAAATTACGGTCTGAAGTTGTACATGGCCACATTAGGAGGGTCAATCCAAAGTCTTTTTCAGTGTTCCGCGATATGCGCTGCAGTTGCTTCTAGCTGATCCTGGGTATTCGCGTACGGCGAGATGGATGACAGCCACAAGCCTCCCTGGTCCATTTCATCAGCCGCCCCAAGTCACAACCCGTGACCCCTGCTGTCCCGTGCCCGACATCCCTCCAAACCTCGAAGTGTCAGCCCCAAACCATCCAACCCCGTATCCTCTCCCACAAAGCATGCATAATTCGGACATCAGACTTCCAATACTCCGACCTTGGCCTCTTTGATCTCCAGGAAGCCAAAATTCCTGGTTTCCCAAAGTTTCGAAATTTGTCGAGATTTGGGAGCTGCATGGCTGCGGAAGTGACAACCCTAAACTATCGAACCCCTTATCATCTTCTACAAAGCATACATAAACTCGCCTAGCGGACCTCAACATTCCGAGTTTTTGATTTTTTTGGGCTTACCAAAGGCCAAAATCCCGACTTCTTGAAGTTTTAACTTAGAGTTGTCAAGATTCGAGAGTTACATGGCTGCCGAAACAGTTCGACGACACCACTGTTTGCCAAGGATAGGAGGAAACTCAGAACCAATCAAGCGAATCTCTCGTTCAAGATGTTTTTCGTCACGAGAAAGCCGTCGGAACCCCTCCTCGCTGTCTGCACACATTAGGTACCGCATGATGTGAAGACAGACTTCACTTGCAAACCATGCTTTCGCAAAATACCCACTTCTCGCCCGTTCTCTCGCTCTCACTAAATGACTGCACGTACATTGTCGCTCAGAAACAACTAGCCCGAACGGGCAGCTTGGCTCTCTCCCTCCTCAAACACCCCATCTATCCCAGAGCTAAAATACGCATCAAACGTCGTGGCGGTGCTTGGTGGAAGCTGGTACACACCCCGGCAGAACCCAGCAAAGGACTTCTAGACTCAAACCAGCAACTGCCGGCCAGCTCACACTATCGACCTGACGCCTATTCTAGCTCTCCTGCACGCGTATTCTAGCGGCGGCCCGGCGCTCTACCTGCCGCCCCTAATCGACCCAAGTGCCTCACTACATGTACCCTATCTACACTACTCTAGCCTGGCATCTGCCGTAGGCCCGCACCTAGCACCAGCGCCAGGCGTGGTCCATGCGCCTCCCAAAACATCCCCAAGTCCCGAGAAACTCACAAATCTTGAAACGTGAAAGCTTGTTTGCGTAGTGCTAGATACTACGCGTATGATTTTAGAGTTCTTGCCTAGACTGATTGGTAGCTAGCACATGCGGCTCTTACCGTGCTGCACACTTCTGGAGCTGATCATCTTTAGACACATGTAGTATGGGCTGCATGGACTTGGCGTATCATGCGGGACTCGGGAGTTGGGACTGAGTTTTGTAGGGGCGTACTGGTGGTATATTTGCAGATCTGAAAGCTTGTGTGGAAAGCTTGTGTGGGGGCATGAGCGGAAGATTAGGATTATGTGGATGGTGATGGGTTGTTTTGGGATCTCTAGCGGTTGGTTATGTGGTAGTGAATTTGGGGATTTTCCGATATGGCGGAGACTAGAGAACGTCGGGGTGGGTTTGGAGGAGTTTCAGCTCGGGGACTGAGGGGGTCGCGAGGATGATCTTGGATCAAGCGCTTAGCTTCAGATATTTGAGCGGAGCAATCGAACGATAATCCTTGAGAGTTGGGAGCCATTGTATGAGGGATGAGGGAGGCTAGTTTGACCAAGAGATTGTGAGTTGTTGATTGCTCGTGATGTTCGTGGGGTCCGAGGCTTGGAGGATGGAATTGGAATTTTGATGAGAGGTGCATGAAGGAGACAGATGATATGAGGATAGACGATGAGGTTTTTATGAGGATGGAAGCCTTAATCATGTGGTTGGAACTGGCTCGGCTTTTCGGACTAACTCGAGTATAGAGGTTTCAGGAATACTCCTCCGTGAATGCTTTTAATAGCCACTCACCGCGCCGGCGCACCGCCGCACGGGTTTCCAAGCAAAGAGAAAATGAGGGGCGAGCAATAGTAAAGATCGCCGGACAACAGAGAGCACGCTGGTAGTAAAAGTGTGGAACGGGAGAGAAAGGAGAGAGGCAAAGGAGAAGAAGCGAGCAAGGAAAAAGGGAGTGAGAGCGCGCGCAAGGAAAGAGAGGGAGAAGATGATGGATAGAGGTACGCAAGTTTCATGTCAAATTCAAGTCCAAGCTTATATAGCATGTTGGGCACCAGAAAAGTATCAAATAGAATGGGATGCATCGCTCAATCGTACGTTGTTATGGAATGCTGTCATGTCAACTCATGTCGGCTTCAACCTTGCTGCCCTTTCCTTGCATTGATTTCCAGGCAACGAGGGGTTCCAGTCTCCTTTTTAGTCCCTATTTTCGGCATCTTTTTGGATTTCCTTTCTTTGCACTGCCTCCTCTTTCGACGACGTATCTCTTCCTCTAGTTTTTTCTACTTGACAGATAAAGAGAGGAGGGGTTTTCGACAAAATTTATTCTACCTATTTGTAATTCGTGGAAGTTTATGAGCCTAATACCAAGTGGTGCGTATCTCAGGTGCCATGTATTTGTTAGTGCAACATCGGCTCTACAAAGCTGGCCTGCCAACCTGACTTCCAGCGAGGCACTGAGCTTCAGAACAAGGACATTTCCTGACTTGATATCGCAGTGTGAGATGCTCATGGAGTGGTGAGCTTCGAATCATTGCAGTATTTGGGAGAACGCAATTATGCTCTAGCCTGCGGCCAGAATAACATGCCCCCATCCTCCCCAACTGTGCCAACATCCGTACATGAATAGAGCTTCTCTGCGGTACACGGCTCTAGTGTTCTAGTCTTTGTTCAAACCTTCATTCCACCCAGCTTCTCTGCTAGATCCATCTCCATGTCCTCCCACTCATCCTCCTTCTCTTCCTTCTCGTTATTTTCAGAAACAGCAGCAGCAGCTGGGGTAGCTTGGGCGATAGTTTGCGAGGCGCTGGGAAAGTCGAGGTTCATCTCACTCCGAACGGTAAGCCTAGAGAAAGCATCGGCCACATCATCTTCTTCGACTGTTCCCTTGGACGAACTTCCATTCTCAACACCGCCACTTGATCCAGCTGAGATAACCGTGTCATTGCCTGCTCCCCCACCGCCGCCTGACATGCTACCCGGCGTTGCGGTCCAAACAGCAAGAGCATCGCCCGTGAAGTGATCAGCCGGATCAAGACGAGGGTCTTTCATAATCACCAAGTCGCGCTTAGTGGTGTTGGCGCAGAACTTGTTCACCCAGTACTTGCGCAACTTGCTGCTTTCGAAGCTGTTCAATCCCTCCATCTAAAAAAGAAAAAAACGAGAAATTGGCCAATTAGCATTCGAATCTAAATCAAACAAGAGAATACGTGGAAACTTACGATTCGAATTGCCTTGATGAGTATCGGTTTGCCCCTGTTAGGGCTGGTGCTGGGCAATCGATTGTACAGACTATTCACGTCTTGCAACCAGGCGATGTCCATGATGCGCTTGTTGATCATCCAACCTGGGTTCTTCCTGTCGAGGTTGTGTGCAAAGTGGGGATAGCGGAGCGAGTGGACGAGGAACGGAAGCTCAATTTTGTAGTGAGCCCTGTGCAACTTCTTCAGATGTGACATCTGGTATGCCATCTTGGTGGGCTTGCGAGGCGTATCATCCTGGGCGGCAGCGCTGGCTTGGCTGGGGGGTGTCACTGTGGGGTTCGAGGCTTGCGCTGGCTGTGGTGTTATGGACAGAGAGATGTAGTCAGGAGCGATATCGCGAGCGGTGTCTGAAGACAACATTGTCGGAGTGCGCTGCGATCTGCGACGGTAGGGGGGGTCAGTGACGGTTGGCGGGAATGAAATGAACTAGATTCTAGGATTAGGAATTGGTAGCAGGTGAGATTGAGGCCAAAAGAATACTGACTGCGGAGGTGGAATTATTGGGACTATAGAGTATAGACGCTGTTGCAAAGTGAAAATCCGACTGGAGGAGCCTGGCGGGGAGCCTCAGAGGGTTGAGGGTCAGGGAAGTTAAAGTCGTGCAGATATGAGAAATCGGAGGGGTAAAAGAAGAGCAGACAGATGCGCGCGCAAAATTCACCTGTCACGGTACCATCCCGTGACCTTCTCGCCTGGCACTCAACCTGTCGCTGCGCAGCCTTGTGGTGGCCCAAATATCCTGAAGCACATTTCAAATGATCTAGAGTATCTCAAGTGATTAAAATTTCCCTAAACTATTTGTAATATAATAAGACCTGTCCCGGTTCCTGAGAGATTGAGATCACATCAAGTGCATGGGAATACCTCCAGGTTTTAGAGTATTTCAAGTGACAGGGGAGGATCAAAGTCGTTTGAATAAGATATCCTTCGAGTTTCACGGGCGAGAGTCACTTGGGCAGAAAATGCTTTAGTCAAGGTCATACGTCATTCTTTCTATCGAAAGTAAAGTTAGCTAGCTGCAACGCTCATCATCCAGGAAATGATCGATCACGTTGCCATAAAGAGGAGATTGCCAGACCTTGAACAAATAGCCCAAGGTCTGGTATCCGGGTGGTCTCTGCATCCAACCTCAACTGAGCAGCACACCTCAGTAGCGCCTCCAGACTCTCGTCTTGAGATCCATCCACTCGCTAACCTCATCCTTCTTTCTCTCCTCACCCTCCCCATCCCCACCATCACTCCTCACCTTCCTACTCGCCAACCTCTCGGCAACCAAGTTGCACTCATTCAAACTAACCAGCTTCCTCTTCCCCAGTCCCTCACCCTTTTCCATCCGCTCCACAAACGCCACACAAATCTCCCAAGTCTTCTTCCTGCTGTGGTTGCTTTCTCCCCGCTCCTGAAACTCATGCGGGTGCTTATCGACAAGCTTGCGGTCGTTTCTGGCATGCATGCCGTACGACCGTCCTCTTCCAGGTGGGTGCTGCATCTTCTCCTGCAGCAGCATGTCCCAGCTCAGCTCCACGGGTGTCCTTCCGGACGCGTTCTCCCGGAGCATAAGATGGGGGGATTTCTCCATGAACCAGGCGACGAGCTTCCACACTGACTTGCGCACGGCAACGTGAAGCAGCAGGTCGCCCTGGCCGTTCATGATCTCGAGGTCTGTGCCAGAGGTGTAGCTGTGAAGCCACTCCAGCATCTCGACCTCGTGGTCCGCGCCACACATGATCGTATTCATCCACAGCGCTAGGGGTGTGAGATTCGAGGGACTTTCGGAGCAGCGCTCAAGCAACATCTCTTTGATGGCAGCCTGGTCGAAGTCCCTGAGCATAGAGCCAGAGGATGAAACGTTGCCCAAGGGTCTGATAGCGTGGTGGACGATGTTGCGGCCGAGCTTGTCTCGAACACGCTGGTCTGCGCCGTGTTTGATGAGAAGTTTGACAGCAAAGCTTTTGTGCATGGTAACAGCTACATGCAGTGGTGTCCATCCTTCCATCGATTTCTTCTCCATGATCTCGGGCGAGACAGTCAATAGATGCTGGATAAGGTCGTTCCCTTTGTCTGAACCCCAGTCGCTGGCGAGGACAGCACAATGTAAGACCAAATCGGACCTTGCGCCTAGCCATTTGCCAACCAACTTGTCGAAGCCATAGCCAGATTCCGCCAAGGCCTTGATGCGTCCGTCGGCCTGGTTCGCCTTTGCGAATTCCTCGTACTGGCGTTGGGGAGTGGTGCTCATAAAGTATTTGACCGACTCCACGTTGCCCAAGCGAGCGGCTTCAAGCAAGGGCGGGCTTTTCGCAGCATTGTGGAAGAAGCCATCGCTGACGCCACGTTGTTTGTTGGCCCAGTCTTGTCGTTTGCGGCCACGAACGGTAAGCCCCTGATAGAAGTCGGAGGTTTGCTTGATTTCCAAGCCACTCTCCTTGACAATTTCGTCAAGGGGAATACCAACGCCACTAGATCGAATCAGCTCGGACATGATATCGGCCCGACCAAGTCTCATTGCAAGGTTGAAGACATCTTCGCCCGGGTTGTAGCACTTGATAGCATCATCCGTAGGAAGAATAGATGCCTGTTGCCGTCCGGTCTTGAGAATCCACTTCACAAGTGCCAGATCATCCTTTTCTACGGCATATTCCAAGAGAGAATTGTGCCCGCCATTGTACTGGTTATCGTCCCGCAACCACGATGTTGGGCATTTCCAGGCAATCATATAAACGGGTCGGACATCGCTCTGAACAACATTCGAAACAGCTCCGATATCGTTCATCGAGAAGTTCTTATCGGCAAGCTCACTTTCAAGCACGACTGAACCGGAATCAGAATCGGAATCGTATGCGTCACCACCCCTAATAGTGAACCGGCGACGCGGATCTGCGCCTCTGGGCTGGTACTGGGCCAATGCAATCTCGAGAATCGCATTGGCAAGATCAAGGTGTCCACGCAAGACTGCGATCGAAAATGGAGAGAATCCATTGGCATCAGTGACAGCTACCTTCAACGGCGAATATTGTTCATCACCCACAGAATCCCAGGTCCCTAGCGTCAATCGCTTCACCGAATCGACATCGTTGGTCCAGGCGGCTTCGAAAATCTGCATGTATCCATTGTGCTGTGTGGCGGTCATCTCAGGGACTCTGAAGGTGAAAGAAATTGCGAACTTCAACTGGTTGGAGCCATTGTCCCATTCCGGGCGCGTGTGGCTAGGAGCCCGGTCCTTGGGCTTTTCCTTCACATGCTCGGGATACAGTTCGTTGAATGGCTGCGCACCTGCCTTCTCAAGAGCTTTCTCAGCACGCTCAAGCTCCTGAATTCGCGTAGCAATAGCCTTCCTCTTCTCTGGCACCATATATCCAGAATCCTTGGCTTCCTGGCGTTGTCGAAGATATTCATCAAGCGACTTCTTCCTAGACGACTTCTCGGTTTCGTACGAACCTGTGGCGACGAAGTGCTCATAAGTGCCTTTCTGGATATCGCCGGCAAAGACAGCGAAGTCCTCCAACTCGCTAGGCTCCTTGGCACCAAATTTCTCGCCATCATAATCTCGGAGTGCTCTCAATGATTTTCGTACCATATCAAGCACCGATTCCCCTTCCCAATAGCCGATGGATTGTCCCGACTGTATGGCATGAATAGTGTTGAGAGTATTGGGTGACAAAGCATTAGGGTCGGCGCCGGCAGCGATGAGTTGTCCCAGAATCTCGCCCCTTTCGTCATAGGCGGCCCCAACGATTGGCTGCCAGCAATGCTTATCGAAATCCTTCTTGTTCTGCTCGGGTGTATTGTGCTTGGCAGAATCAATATGGGCCATAGCGGACTTAATGTAGTCATCGTATGAGATGGTGGGCAGAGCTCCAAAGGCAAGCAGCTGAGAGACCATATCGGATTTGCCGCCTTTGACCCCCAACACCAGTGCCGTGTCGATGCCGCCATCCCAATGGGACCCATTACGCACAGCGACGTAATTGAGAGCCGCCTTTGCAGCGGGCGCGTCGTCACGGAACAACAGCTTGAGTATTTCAAGATTGTTCTCCGTGATGGCGTAGTGAAGGGCGGTGAACTGATTGAGGTCGGCTTGGCTAAGAGACGCTCCGACTTCCAACAGCGTTTGCACCACCTTCTTGGCCTTCTCAATGGGCAAAGCGTAAGCGAGCACCAGTGATATGATGCCAGCAGGTCGGACGGGTGCCAAGATGTCAGCTCCGAAGTCGTCGACCAGAGTACGAATAACCTCCGTATGCCCGTTAAGAATGGCCAGGTGTAAGGCGGTCACCGGGTAGTCCCAGGCAGCCACTTCGATATCTAAGATATCAGGGTCGTTCTCGTCGTTGCGGTCTAGGATGTCGTCAAGACTGTCCTTCTTTGACTTGGAGCCGACTTTGACGAAAGAGCCCTGGGTCATAGAGTCTGAATCTTCGTCATCCGTGTTCGAATCTCCCAGGTCTTCCGCTTCGCTTTCACCTTCGAGGTCAGTCTGCTCGGAAATGTCAGTAAATCTCGCACCATGAAGACTTCCAAGTAACTGGAATCGATCAAAGTGATCCGAACCAAAACAAGTGATTCAAAACACCCCAATGCAAAGAAACGTTTCAACTCACGGTCGATTTTCCAAGAGCAGCCTTCCTAGCAGCCTTTCTCTCCTCCTCTCTTTCGTCCTCTTCCTCTTGATTGCTCATACTCTTCGTCATCAAAGCGGAGACAATGCTGACATCCCCTCTCGCAGCCGCAATATGAAGACTGGTCTTGCCATCGATCAATCGCGCCACCATCCTCGCCCCATGGTCCAACAAAGACTGCACAACCTTGACGCTCGAGCACATACAGGCAAGGTGCAATGGCGTGCGTCCGGTGTAATCACGCATATTCGGGTCGTTTCCTTCTTGAGAACACCAACTCTCGACATAGTCCACATCGCCATCCACAATCGCCTGGCAAAGCATCTGGGTATTGCCCACATATGCCATGTCAGTCCAGTCACCTTCAGTGATAGGATTGAAGCTTCCAATCTCCTGGCGACCAGGATCATCTTTCACGAACGTGAGACTTCCAGAGACATAGCGTTTGGCTTCTTCCTCAGCGACTTGGATCTCTTCATCTGTAACAGGAAGAGGACACGATCCACAACAGTCTCCGATGATATCTTCAGCATCGCCAAAGAAACAGGGATGACGGTGGAGGTTAACTTCGCGGTCATCCGACTTATTCCAGTCGGCATTGAGAAGCAGATCCTTGGCGAAAAGCAGCTTGGTGATCTTGCTCGCATTGTACTTCGGACCGTAGGGAACTACCATCGTAGTGTAAGAAGAGACGTCATCATCCGTTATCCATTCTGCGACATCGTCTTCTTGCTGGTCCTTGATATTGCCGTACAGCTTGTGGCGATGATCTCGGTTAGCATCCGGACGGCCTCTCTCTCGGCGACGCTGGTCCATGTAAGCTTCCCTGTCACGTTGCTTGGGGAGCTTCTCCAGAACGAGCAGTCGAGCCAAACCATTGGTGCGACTGAAAGAACGCTCAAAGATGGTTGGATCGACACGAGATCGGTCGAGGCTGGGCCAGTAGATTTCAAATCCGCGATGGGCGTATTTGGATAGACGATTTTCATAGGATGGAGAGCGGCGGGCAAGGTCGACCTCGTTGATCTGGGTCATAAAAGCTGCAAGAGCCCTGGGAGCAGCGTAAACTTGCTTGCCATCATAGGCTACACAGGCACAGTCGACGTCAAAGCCTGTGATGATCTGAGAGATTGAGTCGTAGAGGCGTAGCACAATCTGGACATGTCTCTGTGGGTATTGACTGACAATCGTGATGGCGTTCTTGGTGCGAATGGTAACAGTCTCATGGAGAGTTGCATCCTGAACCGATCTCTCGATTTCCTTGATTTTCTCGATGGCTTGCTTCTCATCAAGGCCATAGAGGAAGAGGTCGACATCACTGGCCGGGGCGAGATGCTCATGGTAGTACTCCCTCAAGGCTCGTTTGGATCCCTTCCATTTCTCGGGAACGGCTAAAAGAGCTGTAGTCACAGAGGAGCCGCAGGCGACGACATTGGACCAGTTCAAGTCGCTGAGAGAGCCCTCAGAGAAGAGGTTCAAGTGGTCTTGCATCTCTCTGAGAGAGGAGACAATCGCGGAAGAGCCATTGGGCTTGCGATCGTTCTTCGACAGCGGCATGACGTACTTTGCCTTCTGCTCGTCCGATTCCTGGTCGAGGTCGCGAGCCCTGATAGTCACCTCGTCGGCATGACCAGCGAAGACCGGCACCAGGTTGACAGTTCCATCTTGGACACTCTCGTGCTGTGGCTCCTGGGCGTAGACCTTGCGAAGCTCGTTCTCATAGGCCTTGAAGGGTGCCAGGAGGGTCGAGACTGGAGTCTCGGGGTGCATCGAAAGGTAGGGAATGAAGTCCTTGACCGGGACGGGAAGCTCTGGGAACTGGAACGAGGCCATGGTGGGTGACTTCGGATTGTCGAGCTTGGGAATAGTGACTAGCAGTAGGGGTGAGGGTGGAGAGTCTGGCGAAATAGAAGGGGAGGAGTGGTATTTTATGTCTGCGCAGGTAGCTGTGCCCGCCTTGTTGAGTCGAGTCTCGGACAGCGGCGGCGCGTCAGACGCGAGAACCAAACGAGCAGGGATTGCCAATGTACGCGCGATCCTGTGACTTTCAGTGGCTGTTAATCCAGGCAGCAGTGTGGTGTTGCCGACGACGAGTTGGTTTACGGGGATAGCTCCCTGCTTGTGGTGGTGGTTGCCTAGAGGTCGGAGGAATTTAGCGACTTCGACGCTGGCAATTCTAGGCTACAGCCCCGCTCCTGATGTCAAAGCATCAAAATCCTAGCTGAGAACACGAGATTACCTCAATCTAGGCTGTTCACAGTCAGAAATCCTTAAACTCCTCATCCAAGTGATTAGGCGGAATTCAAACAATTGGAAGAACTCCAAGTCGGTAGGAGAGATCCCAGTAATTAGCTAAGATGTAAAATGTAAATTGTCGCGAGAAATCTCAGGAATCAGGAGAAATTCAGATCTCCAGAAGAAGTCCAAATGACTGGAAGAAATTTATGTAATATGGAGAACTCTAAGTAGCTAGGAGGCTTCAATTAATCGGGAGGAATCCAAATGATTAAACACAATCCAGGTAATCAAAGGCAGTCCAAGGATTAGAAATGATAATACAAGCAAGACACGAACCGAAGAATTGTATCAGAAGGTTTAGAGGGTGACAAGACTGTCCAGTGTCTGGAGCAGACCAGGTCTCATTGTGATGTCGCTTGTTGGACCCGTGGGTTGACTGAAGATCATAGCGTTAGCTTGACAAAGTCAAGTGGGTGGCGCCTGAGAGGCGTTTGGTCACCAAGTTTGTGGTTGCATCTTCCGAGACTCGACTGCAAGCCACAAGTTAACACCAAGACGGGTATACTTCAGAAGTAGTGGCAAGTGCCTTCTGATTACCTATTTGTACTATCTCATTCACAGCAGACTTTGCCCTGTTGGAAACCTGTGCTTGGAACTGCAGCTGCGCTTGTGTCGCTGGCCTTCGCCTGATCAGAAATTCAGAGATAATTGAGTATCACTCACGGTTGATCATGATGTTCCTAATGAAACGCTTATGTGGAGGTCCGGTACCGAGTCGTTATTCATCAATGCCCTTCCATCTTACACCAACGACGGCTTCTTCTTGATACCCAACGCCGCCGAGAAATCTTTCTTCTTCTTTGTCACCCTCTTGAAGCTCGGCGGCGGCATGTCCGTCGAGACCTCCTTCGCAGGAACCACCGGTTTCGCAGCAGCAGCAGCAGCCTCCGCCTGTGGTACCGGCTCATCATACTCCTCATCCTCAATAATCTCTTCCAGCGCCTCATGCCTCCTCATGAAGGCACGCCTGGCAGCCTCCTCATCTTCCCTCTCCTGCCTTTCTCTTTCTTCATCAATATTCTCCCTCACAACCGTAATATCCCCATCTTTCCCCACGCGTTCGTTTCTCGCATTCCTGGTTCGGATCTCATCCAATGCATCTGCAACCGCCATCTCCCTCTTCGCATCCAGCGTCTTGCTCTCCAGCTCCACCATCGCATTCTTCTCCTCTTCCTCACGCTCCAACCGATCCAGCCTCTCTTCTTCACTCTCCTCCTTCGCACCCCCTATCCTCCACGGTTCCGTATTCCGCTTAGCTCCCCTTTCACACTCATAATCCATGTTCTTAGGATCCGTCTTGAAAGTGATCTCGCCCGAACATCGCGTACACCGGATGTAGAAACGATAGATGGGGATGGCGTAGTACTTTTCAGTCGTGGTTTCTTTGCGCGCGTTGAATTTGCGGCCTTTGTAGATGTATTCGCCGCAGGAGGTGCATTTCATGGGGAAGGGCGCCATGAGACGGACAGTCTGGAGCCGGGGGCCTGCATCCTTGGGCTTGCGGGTGCGGGTGATCTTGGACGGATCGAAGTCCGGGGGGTAGTACTTGGTGAGGACTTTTCTTTCAGACATGGTTGCTTGGTTGGGCTAATGGCTGTGGAGCGAGCGGAGATGCCCTTTCGGTGGAGTAGCGACTGTGTTGTTGAACGGGTGTTGTGTTGTAGGAGTTGTGTGTGAGGTGGAGGTTAGATGGTCGTGTCGCGGGAGACAGTCGGCAAGGCCCACCATTCGTATTGCTCGTATTCCCAGTACTAGCGCCCCGGCGCATGGGCATTTTGCGCGTCTTCCGAATCGACAACGCGCCTGCCTTTTGACGGGAGGGATAAGAGCTGAGGTGCTTCTCCTTTCTGCCGTCGATACAAGTACTTGGAATTCTACGATCGGTACTAGTCGAGGACCTACGAGATACCCTTTTTTCCGGTGCCAAGGATGCGATAGGGATATGGAGCAATTTCTGAGAGACTGGCGTCAAGATGCTCTCAACAAGCATCAGCTTGAATCTGCTATCTTCATCGGAGACAAGCTACTAGCATTGACCAGTATGCTGTTGACTCTGGTTCTCCTGTCCCATACAAGCTGACCAAAGAACAGACGATGACGCCGACGCCTTCTGGCTTGCCCAAGTCCACTTCCAGTCTGGCAATTACACCCGAGCGCAAAGCTTCCTCCACAAAGACGATCTGATCGCTCGCAACTCATCATGTCGCTACCTAGCCGGCCACTGTCTGATCAAGCAGGGGAGGTACGAGGAGGCACTGAATATCTTGGGCGACACCAATCCAACACACCTCATCTCGAATAAGAAAAACGCTCGTCGGCGCAAAGTACCCCATACGAGGCATACCCGCCATGTTGATCGCAATGGTGCTTCTGCAGAGGAGACTACCAACCTGCGCTTCGAGGCTGCTATGTGTTTCCTGAGGGGTCTCTGCTATGCGAAGCAGAATGCCTTTGACCAGGCGAAGGAATGCTACAAAGATGCCGTCGGCATCGACGTCCAGTGCTATGAAGCATTCGAGCAGCTTATGAAAAATAGCCTCATGTCTCCAGACGAGGAATGGGAGTTTCTCGAGTCTCTGGACTTTGATTCGATCACTACTGCCAACGATGCCTCTGCGTCCCAGGAAGCAGCCGAGTTTACCAAGATGCTTTACACGACCAGGTTATCGAAGTACAAGAACCCTGCCCAGTTCCAAGCTGCCACCGAGACTTTGTCAACCCATTACAATCTTGGCAAAAACCACGACCTCCTTCTCTCGAAAGCCGATCTCCTTTTCACACAGTGTCGCTTCCAGCAAGCCTTAACGATCACCGACGCAATCCTAGCCGAAGACCGATACAACTTCCCCGTTTACCCCCTCCACCTCGCCTGCCTCTACGAGCTCAGAGAGAAAAACGCCCTCTTCCTCATCTCCCACGACCTAGCCGACAACCACCCCGACGAAGCCTGCACCTGGCTCGCCGTCGGCATCTACTACCTCGCCATCAACAAAGTCGCCGAAGCCCGCCGCTACTTCAGCAAAGCCTCCATGATGGACCCCCACTTCGGCCCCGCCTGGATCGGCTTCGCCCACACCTTCGCCGCCGAAGGCGAACACGACCAAGCCATCTCCGCCTACTCGACCGCCGCACGCTTATTCATGGGCACCCACCTACCGCAGCTATTTTTAGGCATGCAAAACCACATGCTCAACAACATGCAACTTGCTGAAGAATTTCTCAAGTCGGCCTACAACTTGTGCAAATCGGACCCATTGCTTCTTAACGAAATGGGAATTGTGTTTTATCATCAAGACAAGCAAGAAGCAGCTATGAACATGTTTGAAGAAGCCCTCCGCGTGGCTGAGGAGATCGGCAGCGACATGAACGCCTGGGTCTCTACACGCTCCAACCTAGGCCATTGCTACCGGCGCCTCGGACGTTTCCAAGAAGCGCTTTCGGAATTCGAAGAAGCACTCCGCATGGGCGGTAAAGACGCCGCCGTGTTCTGCGCCAAAGGGCTTGTATTAATGGAAATGCGAAAAAGCAACGAAGCGGTCATTATTCTGCACGAAGCACTAGCAGTAAGTCCGCAAGATCCAGTTGCTACGGAAATGTTGAACAAGGCGCTGGAAGAGACGGCTACGAGTGCGCCGATAGGACTTGCGGAGGCGGAGTGGGAGGCGAGGGATGCGCGGTTTGAAGACATGCTGCAGAGGAGGAGGATGGACGCGGAACAGCAGAGGGGGCAGGATAAGGGGAAGGACCGGGCGGAGATGAATGGGGGTGGGGACATGGACGCGAATATGGAGCTTGATTTGAGCGATGAGGAGTGAGCGACGGTGATTGAGCGCTCGGTGGGATTCTGAAATTATGAGGCATATGAGTACCCGAAGCATGCGGGTGGGCGTTTTGGGGGTGGTACTCTGTGGAAGCTGCTGCATTGGCGGGCGAAAGGAGTAGGCGGACAAACATGTCATCGTTGGTGAAATACAGTCCTGAGAAAAAAAGGGGCTCTGTACCGCTCTTGGGACTTCCCTGATGCCCGCATATTGTATACATTCGTCATTCGGCAAGGAACACTGCTTTGAGCAAATGCATTTTCTGTTTGTCACAAAGGTCTCCAACTATGATTACACGAGTTTGGAGTCGCGGTGCTTGTGTAGGTGATAAGAACCAAATACATCCGGGCTTCTCCCAACGTCAACAGACCCGAGTGGATGACAATCAGTTTGTTGGAATATAGAATATAACAGACGGCCTGAGTTGCTCCAGTCACTTGGTACCCATTTCATTTCCGGTGTTTCCCACACAAGTCACAAACAAAGCGAGTCTCAACTTCCCAAGCTCACCATTGGTCCATTCAGTTTCAATTTTCAAGCCAAAATTCAGCGATTCGCAAAGCATAGCTTTCATTTCCCAAGTCCTAGCTAGTCCCTAATCCCATGATCCCATCGTTCAAGATCCGCCATCTATGATACGCAATACACAAAAAACACCAATAGCAAATTTGCAACCCGGTTTCAGATTTTAACCCAATAACAAGCCGCTCCCTAAGCACAATGCCTTACACATAAGCACAAAACGCAACAAAAAACATCCGAATCTCGTCAAACATCCTCATCCATCATACATATTACATGCTTTCTCGGCGAAAAATGGAACTTTGAGATAGTACGCTAGACAAAAACGCCCGCTGAGAAATTCAAACGCGATCGAGCAGGGAAAGGAAAAGGGAAAGACGCCCAGCGCTACATAGTACAAAACGATTGACAAGAATGTTTCCCGAAGCTCAAGCGCGCCTCACAAATGCAATTTCTCGGTTTTCCTTCTTTTGTCCAAACAAGCTGTTATGCTCATCTTCCTCGACCAGTCATCTCACCACCCACACTTCCTCAAGGCCTAAACCGCAGGCCACCGATTCCTCAGCGCCCCGACCCATCTTCCATAAAGCATCTCTGACAACTGCGCCGTATGTTCCAATCCCGGAATGACCTGACCTGGCATATTAGCCACCGGCACCACCTGCTCCTTAATCTCCTTCTCCAGCACCACCTGTCCACTCTGTCTCAGCCTATGACTCTTCAAATGCGGATTATTCTGCGCCATCACCAACTTCGCTCCATTCAGCTGTTTCGTTGGCGACAAACCCCCACTTTCCGAATTCGACGAATCGCGCGTGACAGGTCGGGAGCTCTGAGGCGTGCCTGTCATTGGCGTTCCAGCGCTCGAGGCTGGGCGTTTGGATGCGGTCAGGGAGACGCCGAGGAGTGTGGCGAGCTTGGAATCTGCTTGGGCTTTCTCGATTACGGTCTTAAGGAGCTCGTATTCGCCTCCGGGGTCCACGGCGTCGAGGTGGGCCCAGGCTTCTGCGAGTTTGGCAAGGGCGTCGCGTTTGGCTTGGTTGCTCGTGCGGGCATGGACTTCCTGGAAGGCGGGGTCGAAGGCGCGGGTGCAGAGGCGGCGGCCGATTTGGGCTTCTTTGGTGGAGGCTTCGATGACGGGAGGGCGGGAGTCGTCGCGGACGATTACGGTACCTTCGGGGGTCATGGAGTCGGAGTTGGTACCTTCGGGGGTCATGGAGGGGGAGTTGTCGGTTTCGCGGCGGAAGAGGCGGATGGTTGACCCTGAGTTGCCGAAACCGAGGTCGGGTTGCCAGGGCTGCTTCTTCTGTTGGCTCATCTTTCTGGCCGTGACTTCCTTAGGGTCCTTGGACCTCGACTTCCGGGATGGCGATTCCATGCCCTGCTGGAGTGAAGGATCTCTGCGAACGGTTCTCTTCCTGATGGTAGCAGGCGAGGAAGATTGAAGCGGCCCGTCTTTCAAATCCAAGCGCTTCATAGCTTCCTCGGGAGGACCGCGGTCATTCTGGTTATGTGAGATGACTGATAGTTGTCGACGAACATTCGACTTCGCTGCGACGGTTGAGGCCTTGACAGTGTCAAACGTCCATTCATCTGTCTCGTCCTTTGGAGTCATGCTGTGCCTGATGATGGTTAGTGGGCTCCAGCAGAACTTCTTGTTGGAGTACTTACAGAGTTTCCTCATAGTATTTCGGGTGCGCATTGCGACTCTTACGTCCCTCGTGTCCTTGCTTCCGCTCAATCAGTTCCTGTAAAGACTCAACCTTTCCAGCAGACTTGATGAATTTGTGCTTGAGCAATTCCTTCGCCGAAGGGCGCCTGTCCGGGTCTTTGATCAGACAATTTGCGATGAAATCCTTGAAATCCTTGCTGTAGTTGCTGCCTTCCAGTCGTGGAGCCGGGGCTTTCGGAATCAAGAACAGAACTTTCATCGGGTTGATGGAGGCATTAGGAGGTTCGCCATTGACGAGCTCCATAGCAGTGATTCCGAGAGACCAGATATCGGCCTTGAAGTCGTAGCCAGCTTGTTGAATGACTTCAGGCGCCATCCAAAAGGGGGTTCCGACAAAGGTATTGCGCAGGGACTCGATATGGATAAGCTGTGCTGCGACTCCGAAGTCGGCTAATTTGACCTTTCCATTGGAGGACAGAAGTACATTGGCGGCCTTGATATCTCGGTGTATCTTTCCCTCGGTATGTAAGTAGTCCAGGCCAAGGAGGAGTTCGCGGCAGATGATTGCGATATGTTGCTCGTTGAACGGGCCAGGTGCGAGCTGGTCACAGTTAGTAGAATCCATGAGAGTCAATATGTTCAGGGGTAGACGTACCAAGTCCAAGCAAGATCCTCCGCCCAGATACTCCATCACGATCCATAGCTTGTGTCCACGCAGGAAGCTGCCCTTGTATTGTGTGACATATGGACTCGCGCATGTGCTGAGCAAAGAAATTTCTTGCTGGATCTCCTGGATATCATCTTCGCTCGACTCAAGATCAATCTGGCCAAATGTTAGATGTTGCGCATAACTGTGGCAAACAGGATAGACTTGCATGCTTGATTGCGACAACTTCGCCCGTAGCTCGCTCGATGGCCTTGTAGACAACACCAAAACTTCCACCTGCGCAAATAGATTAGCTGGTGGTTGTGTTCAAGTGCAGAGCCTTCACTCACTCCCCAACTCTTCCAGCACCTGGTAGGCAGCTCCCTCGTCTGCCATGACCTGCGTGGTAATGTCGATGGAGCTATGTCCCAGAAGATGACAAGCAAGGGCGACCAGAGATTCTGAACCAGAAGGTGGTGGAGTGCGGATTGCGGTGTTTGGTTATCGAGCTATGCGCATAAACACAGTGGCGGGGTGTTGCACGGAGTGTTGATAAGAGAGCAACGGGGGGATGTCTTGAACGGAACACAGCAATGTTTCTGTTGCGATACACAGAGAAGGGAGTTCACAGCTGCCGGCCAGGGAGTGTAGAAAGTTCGGGTAGGTAATACTCAGCGCATATGAAACATTGATGTATGCAATCTGAGTAGGATTCGGTTCCGCCGTTACAGCGCGCAGGCGAGTGTGTATATTTGGGTGTCGAGGCGAGGAAGGTGCGTACGGTGCGTATCCACGGCAACTCAATGTCGATCAACATGGACCGTGCACCAGCCGCCCCGCTAGACGCCCAGCTTCACTCAATGCACTGTGTGTTCATAGTTCGACCTGCTGTATTGGCCTGGACTCCCCGCAATTATTGGAATTGTTTGTAAATCATTAGGCTTCTTCGTGATTCTTCCTAGCAGTGGAATTTGCAGTCTGAAAATATTTCTGATGACTTGCATGGTTTCTCAATACCTAGCCGGCATCTCAAACAGCATAGTGGTGGGTCCGAGCTTCTTCCAGCCTTGCGTCTGCGAGTGCGACACCAGACGTCCTATTATGACGGGGTAGCATTGGCTCCCAACCTCCAATTGCATCCAAACCACCACGGCATCCTACCGCCAGCTGCGCTTTTCCGCTGCCATTTTAACTTCACCTCAGCCCCTGAGTTCATCGCTGTCGCAGCCACCCTCGTTTAGTCGCAAAGGGGCCAAACGCTGCTCCACCTCGGCCTTTACACCGCGCCCGTCTTAGCTTGTATTTGGATGCTCTACGGCAACACGCTCCCTTCCACCCCAATGATTCGTAATACCCAATACGGCGCTCCTTTCGTTGCTATTTTCGCAGAGGACTCGAACACTCCTACACACCGATAGGCCACGCCTTTGCGACGGGGACAGGCCTTGTGCGAACGTCATAGCACTTCGCGACTCGAGCGCCGGCCAAACAATGGCCGCGGTCCCAGATCTGCCAACCAGATTTCCATGC
Source organism: Cyclaneusma minus (assembly GCA_037179335.1). NCBI lineage: Eukaryota > Fungi > Ascomycota > Leotiomycetes > Marthamycetales > Marthamycetaceae > Cyclaneusma > Cyclaneusma minus. The sequence continues at coordinate 78,684 of JAKZHN010000027.1, read as the reverse complement.
TGGTGCAGAGCCGTCTATTCCTGGGGCGGGGAGGTGGGTCGCCCAGGTGCTAGTTGATTACTGGAGCTTGCTAACTCTGCCAAATTTAGACCAAAAGGGACCTGGGCTTTGTGGAGGGCGATCTGATCGAATGTCTCAACGCCGGAGATGGCTCGTGGTGGGTGGGACGGTTGTACCGAGACAAGCGCATAACGGGCCAGTTCCCTTCGAATTTCGTACAAGTCCTCGATGAGAAGTTTCGACCGGCGACACGAGCAGCGAGTCCATTGCCCAATCGCTCACCAAGCCCAGCTCCAACACAGCAAAAAACGAAACCCTTCCGGAAACCATTCCAAGCATATGCTGCTCCGGATACTGCAGCCATACAGCGGGCGGAGACGCGGGCACAGGAGGCGAAGAGGCTGGCATTGCAAGCCAGGGCCAGCCGATCGAGAAGTGCTGCTCCAAGCAGCGTGCGCCATAAAACACCATCTGCTTCGTCGCCTGCGCCGAGGAATGGTCACGGAAGTACTCGAGGGCATTCGACGTCTACTACCCCTCATCGAGCAAGAAGTCGCACTCAGACTGGCAGCTTTCAGGCCCCCGCGCCGACCAGTCAATATGTCGCGAGAGCTCCATCGCCAGCTCCTCCTGTTGCTTATCAAAATCACCAAAGGGGACCGTCTCCGGCCCCATACCAACAGGGCATGCACGATCCAAGGGGGCCTTCACCAAGCTTGTACCAGAGCATGTATGATCCACGGGGACCATCCCCGACGCCATATCAAAACAGACCCGTCTCGCGAGGACCATCCCCAAATCCGTATCAAGGAATGCAAGATCCACAAGGGCCCTCCCCTAACCCATATCAAAGTAGGCCCGTCTCGCGAGGACCGTCTCCTAATCCATATCAGGGCAGACATGATCCAAGGGGCCCGTCACCAAGCCCCCATCAGGCCGTGCAGAATCCCCGAAGACAGACTCCAGATTTGTATCAAGCCTTGCAGGATCTGCGAGGGCAATCGCCCAACCCATATCAAAACAGGCCTGTGTCACGAGGGCCATCCCCAAACCCATATCAAGGTATGCAGAATCCTCGTGGACCATCGCCTAACCCATATCAAAACCGACCTGTGTCACGGGGGCCTTCTCCGAGCCCATACCAAGTGATATCACCAGTTACATATTCAGGCAGACCAGTGTATCAGCCTGTATCGCGAGAACCATCGCCGAATCCGTATCAGGCGAATCCACATTCTCGAGCAGTAACGCCAGATCCATACGAAGAAGAACATGATTCTCCCCCTCCCCCGCCTCCTCCACACCGCGTACTTCGCAATCCTGCACCGCAAACCCCTCAACCTGGGGATGGCTATCGTGGATCCCGTGGCCCATCCCCTGCGCCCTCTGAGGGTGGAGGCACCGGTCTTACTCCATCTCCCCTACGGAATGCCATGGAAGATTTGATGACATCTCTGGAAGGCATCAAAATGACAAGGGGAAGTGAAACACCCACTCCGGCTGAACCTATAAATCCATGGTCACCAGAGGCGTTCAGCGAGCTTTACACACCACGAAGGAACCATACTGAAGTTTCTCGGCCCGGCACCTCTGATAGCTTTGATCCAGGTCACCCGCAAACCATAAAACGCAATCCATCCCATCGGCCCAACACGTCGATGGGAATCGCCCCTAGTCATAATTTCGATGACAATGAGGACGCCGAGGAAACCACAGCCCCGCATTCATACGACCCGCGCTATAAGTATGGAATTTCGCCGCCTAAGCTTAGCAATTATGTAGAACGTATGGAAAAGAGACTACAAGAAGTCAAGAGACCGGAAAGCAGGTTTGATGAGCCACGAGAGGAAGTCGAGAGTCCCCCTCCCGCTGTTCCAGAAAAGCGTTCGCCCGTCAAGGAGCGTCCGAAATCATCATTCGCCGGTACTTACCAAGAAGAACCTGGATTACCGCGCCGCAAGTCGGCGTATGATATTGGAAAGCAAGTAATCAACAGGACTTTCACAACCAAAACAAGTGCGACAAGCTCGTCAAACGGGAGCAAGGGTACTACTTTCACTACTTCTTCGGGAGCTACAGAGGCCACAGACCGTAGTCTGATGAGTGGCTATTCTGCGGGTGGCTTCAGTGCTACCAGTGCGGGTAGTCTAGCCAGAAAAGCTGGCCATTCTCGGGCCCAGACCGCTTTAGGCATCATTGGTGATAGCAGGCCAGACAGTCCCTTCACAGGCGTCACCTATCGCAGCAGTCATCACAGTCACAGTGCATCAGGGCCTCTACCAGAAAGAGCAGCGTCCCAAGCTAGCTGGAGGGACGCCAGGGACGAGGCTGGCAGTCCTTTTGGCGGCCTTGCAGCTCCTAAACCCAAGAAAACTGGATTTTTCAGAAAGATCGTGGAAACCGCCAGGACACAAGCTGCGAATGCTAGGAACAATTATGCGACCAATGAAGGCATTCGTCCCGGCTCGAGTCGTTCGAAATCGGTACCAAACTTTGACATTACTGGGATCGCAGGTGGCACAGCAGCTCCTCCGGCCAAAGACCCAGCTGCGGAAAATGGGATGCCCAAAGGAGCGGAAGACTGGGTGCAAGTCAGGAGAGATATCAACCGCTCCAATTCCATAAGTCGAAACGAACGGGACGAGCGCACAGAACGCTGCCACATGATGGATCTTTCTGCCATACCCTGCGTGGAGGAGTTCTATGAGACTATCGACGGAGACGAGGGTATTGATGGCCAGCCTATCTACGAGGCAACCAATTTCCATGCCGTCAACTACGGAGCTGTCGACAAGAACGCTCGATTTGTTACTAGTCTCCCTCCCATGACGAATCCTGCCAGTCTTGCTACTGGCCATGTTTGCAGACCCTACAGAAGCGATGTTCAGCGGCTACGTGCTATTTTCACATGGATCAGCGAGAAAATAATCTGGGAAGAGGAATTTGAGGGCCCAGTCGATGCCAAACGCGTCATTCAGACCAAGCGGGGATCGGCACACGAAGTGGCAGCCCTCGTTGTTGATATGTGTGCCGCTGTCGGTATCCAAGCTGAGAAGGTCCGTGGCTTTCTGAAACCCCCTGGCGAGGTCTTTGAGCTGGGTCACGTCCTTACTCCCAATCATTGGTGGAACGCTGTCGTCGTGGACGGCCAATGGCGCATGATGGACTGCTCCCTAGCCAGCCCATCGAATCCTCGACGAGGCGAGTATTCATCAGCAAGCTCCCAAGTTGCAGAAAGCTGGTGGTTCCTAGCCCGACCCTCTGAAATCTGCTGGACACACATCCCTCTCCTCGGCCGTCACCAACACATCTGCCCCCATGTAATGCCCGACGTTCTCCTCGCCCTCCCCTGCGCCAGCGCGCCCTTCTTCCGCAACAACATCCAGCTCATCGACCTCAACACCAGCATAATCCGCATGGTCGACCTCGAAGTCTGCCACATCAAATTCACCGTCCCCGCCGACGTCGAATGTGTCGCGGAAGTGGAAACGCGCGCCGTCGACCGCGACTCCGACGGCGATTTCTTCGAAACTGGCGAGATGAACAAGAAACGCGTCTTCTGCATGCCCGAATGGCTCCGCGGCACCAAACAATACACCGTCAAAGCGCTGCTGCCTGAAGGCGAAAGTCAGGGGATACTGAAGGTTTATGCGGGGCCGAGGGGCTTGATGCATTCGAGCAAGGATATTCCGCATCCGTTAGCTTTTGCGCTACCACTGCTGCATGAGGGTGAGAACCCGGCTTATGAGTTTGTGAAGGTGCATCCGACGCCGCATGCGCAGCGACATGATTTGTATGTCGCGCAGCCGCAGTGCCAGCGCCTGTACGTGAATAACACGACCGTGTTTCATGTGCGCCAACATCCTGCTTCTACAGCTTCATCATCCAATACGTCGACTTCAGGGGCTGTCTCGCCGATTCCGTTTGCGAGGCCGCTTAGTGCGATGTCGACGAGTAGTGTGAGTGCGAGTGGGAGCAATCCTAGCACGGCAAGTAGTGGCAGCGGCTCTGGAGGAAGCAAGAAACCGGCAAAGCTAGGACTGCAGGCTCCGTCGGGCAAGATCTACAGGTTTGTGAGGAAGGAGAGTAGGTATGTAAATGGGCCGCCGCAGGGGGCGGATACGAGTGACGGGAGTACATGGGAGGCGGTCCTCAAGTGTGGGGAGCGCGGAGGTTGGCGCGGCTTGGTGTTGGCGGATCGGAGTGCGCGGTGGTGTGTTTTTGCCGAGTGGGAGGTTGTGTAAAGAGTTTGCGCAAGGATTGATCTGGCTCTGCCTTTGCGTACAGTGTGCGCGGATCTACAGGACGCTTGTACGAGTAATCTGGTCTCTGCATGTGCTTGGTCATTTGTGGGAGCTGGGATTATGTGTTTTGTTTGTGTTTGTGCATCTGGTTGCTGCATTTTTTGCGCTCTGGAGTCGGTTTGGAGTTTGAAGAGGCAAGAAAATGGGAGGGTGTATAGGGGGGTGCATTGGCTCTAGGTGGGTGTGGGAGTTGTGATGGCGTAGTAGAGTAGCTGTACTACTAGTATATCAGTATAGACTATATGTATTGTTTGCTCTTGACTAGCTGCCCAGTGCTTGCTGGGCTGCTTTGCTGTCATTCCGAGGGACACGTTTTGTGATTGGGGTTTGGGACTAGTAGAATGGCGAGGTCACCTGGTTTCTGTCAAGGCTAGGGGTATTGGGGTGTAGCTGCTTGGGAGAAGCGTGCTCAGCAATCGACAAACCAGACCTCCCTGAGAAAACCGGCTCTGCAATTAGCGGGTTCCTTGACTTTCCTGGCTACATGTAGCGCTGTCGACCAGTTTGAGTGACTTCCTTAGGGGCTAATGTTTCCAGGTGCTACGTCTCTCAACCACTCTAGAGTTAATCGAGGGGAGAGAAAGTCGGTATCAAACTCGGTCCAAACACCCGCTAGTGTTGAATGTTTACTTAAGGGAGCCTGGACTCGTTTCCAAAGCTTCTGGTGTTCCTTTCGTATACAGTGCTGTGTGGCTTGCTAGCTTCGTAGTTGCCAGTATATAAACACGGAGGCTCTATCTGATATTTATTTCATCTGCGAAAGTTCATTTTTCTTTCCTTTTTACACATCTGAGGCAAGAGGCGACCGCCGCAAAACGACAGGCTCTTGAGGACATTGCTCAGGGAACCTACTATGCAGGAACGGGAACCCCATCTCGCAATGACCTGCAATTTTTGCGCCATGTGCGGGGCTTCCAATCACAAGGCAGTATTGTGCCCGTACGACCGCTGTTATATTTGCATGGGAAAGCATTTCTCTACGAGATGCGACAAGTATTTTTCGATCAAGCCGTGCATTTTGGGAGAAGCGAATTGCAGCCTTATAAACTGCAAGAAGCACTGCCAGAATTGTGGATGGTGGTCACACGAGAGAAAGAAGCAGCCGAACAGGCACAAGACGAAGCGATTCACTTTGCGCCTCCTGTCAAGAAGCCGAAGCGAGAGTGGAAGGTGAAGACAAAAGACCATGCCGCCGGCAAGTTTTTCTTGGGATGTTCTGCTGCTGGACTCTTGTTCACTGTTTCTAGATCGTGGCGCTGATGGACTGGAGTGATTGATGGCCACTCCCTGAAGTTCGCACCGGAAACTGTAATCACATGATTCACATCAAAATGAACCAGTGCTCATCAGAGATAGCTATGGCGTGGATGGCAAACACCGATATCCAGCCATGCACTACCCTCAATATCCTCGCAGAGTATGCCTCCAAATACTGCTCGAAGCCCGAAAAGGAGTCGAAGTCGTTTTCCGACATGTCAAGTGAGGTGTTGAGGCATGTCAGGCCCGATCACGCTGTGCCGGGTCTCTCGGAGAACACCCCGAGTCGGACCACCAAGGGCGTTCGGCCTCCCTGCTTCAGAAATACAGCAGAGGCACCCGATGACTGAGCTAGCCGTAAGCCTGCTTTTACCGTTCGATGGTGGTTACGGTACAGGGCACCATTGTCCTCGCCACTACGAGGGTGATTGCACATACGTGTGGACTCTCGCAAACGAGCTGCTCCCTTCAACTCGCGATTGCTCGAGGCGCTCTGCCCGGGATGCCAGCAAGAGTTCCCGTTGATGGCCTACAATTGCCAGAAATGCGCTAAGCACAGCGCTGATATCGCCCGACATGAAAAAGAGCAGACAGAGCGGGAGGCCAAGCTCGAGCCAGTTTGCACGGCTTCGGGATGGCTATATGTCGGCACCCAGCTTGTGTTCGCTCTTACTGCCGGCTTTGCAATATCTGTTCTTGCGACTCGAATTGGACCCCCCCCTGGGATATCTCCAGCATAATTCGAAAAAGCTGTTGAGGTCAGCCAGAGATGTGTGCGAGAGAAGACCACGCCGGGTCATATTGTCCAAGGGTCTCTCATGAAACCCGGCACAAGCTCAATGGCATAAAAATCCCTCGACATGCGGCTCCGAAAGAAAACACGGCCCCTGAAGTATCGATCTTCATCTACAAATTTACAACCCCAGCGACCTCTCGACAAATACGGCTCTCTGTGGGAGAAGGAGAAGGAGATATACGAAAATAATGCCATGAAAGACTTCAAACCTCCGCCGGAAACGAAAAAATCCATAGTGGAAACCGAAGTCAAAGCCGGAGAAAGTAAAAGAACTACGTGACTTTGAGTTGAGGCTTCAATTTTTTGACTTGATGCAAGCGGACAAATGCTGGTATTGCAGTTGCTAATGCTTTCCTTCTATGGAGCATAATCATGGAAATAGGGCACACCGTCGAAGGGGACCGGGAGAGAAGAGCGGAGTTTGGCAGTTTGTGGCCTTGCATTGCCTTCGGGCACATTTCATTACTTGCTATGTCTCTTTTGTTTAGGGGTGGAGGCATGTAGGGAAAAGGAGGGCAGGTTGGCGCTGGAGGTTGCCATCCTAATGTAGTTGGACCGTGTCCATTCCATTGTGTAAAATTTAGCAGATAGCATGAAATACAGTTTTGCCTTTGCTGGTAGAATATGAATTTGATTTGAAATGCTCTGTCAGGTTCTTCTTCAAATTTCTAGCTACGATTTAATAGGCGAAGTTGCTCTCTTTATCCAACTTGCTTGCTCCTTTACCCCTTTTCAATTTTTATCCACATACGAGAGCAGGCACGTGGTTTACAATAACAAAGGAACGTGATGGAGGAACATGATAGAATTAGAGGCTTTGATATGTTCGATTGCTTTATCTCAGTCTCTGTCACAACGCTAGCGGAAGGTAGCCTGGCTCCGGCAGGTATATTTTCTAGCTGTTTTGCCTCCTCTTCCGCTCTCCTCCTCTTCCTTCCCCCAACCTTTCTCTCGACTTCGAGCTCCACCGTCCACTATCTCTACAATTTGAAGCACTGAGTCTGCAACCAACACTGCGCGCTCTCACTCTACAAACTCTAGCCTTTGAATCATTATCCAACTCGGTGGAGATGTCAATCTCAAGTACTCAATCTACCCCTTGGGCTCCAGCTATACTTGGCCTCTCGCCAATCCCGAAGCTCTACAAGACCAAAATTGGTGATGTTGCTGTAAAAGGTTTGGGATCGGACATCCCCCCGAAGCTCAGATACCGGAGCTTGCAGAACGGCACCCTCATTGATGGTAAGGCCATCGGTCCCAAGCTTGCTCAACGGAAGCCTGCTTCAACCCAAAGACCCCCATCTCCTGCTCAGAATTCTCCGGCTGAAATAGACACGATCGACGTAAGTAATACCCCGCATGGAAAACCTACAGGGAGCCTTGGCTTACGGTTGAGTAGCTCATCGCCTACGACAGCTTGCCCGGCAACTTCACCTACGTGCACACGTTCAAATCCGCGAAGCAAGCCGACGAGCCGGACCTCCTCATCACCGTCAATGAACAAACCGATGACTCAGACCAGTCGACGACCAATGACAAGAAGACCTACAAATGGATCTCATTCAAGGGCTATCCCTGGGGCTCGACGATGAACCTCCCTGGGTTCACAATGGTGAACCAACTATTCTACCTCGACGCTGCTTCTCGATTCTTCGACAAAACGGTCGTGGAGATTACCCTCACGTTCGTCTCCTTCGATGATCCGGGGCCAAGGGGCAGAGACAAATTCTACGTCGAGAGCTTGGACAAGCTCAAAGTCCTCAAACAATTCGCCAAGCACGTCAAACTCACACTGGTCTTCCCAAACAAACGTCTACGTCTCGACAAGTCCAGGTATTACTGGTCAGGCATCAACTACGCCAACACCAGAGGTCTTGCTCGCATTCTCAGCGAATACGAAGCACTTGAATCACTTGAGATTTCCCTGAAGTCTGATGTACTTGGTACCAAGGAAGTGGAATATGCGATTCCCTTCTACAAACTCCCGTTCACGGATTGGAAGCTGCTTTTTGTGGTCCCGGGTAGAGTGGAAGAAGCTCCGGAGGAATGGGTGGCCTGGCTTTTAGGTCAGTACAAGAAAAGCAGTAACAAGAAGAACAAAAAACGGGCTGCACCGGCTACACCGGCTGAGTTTGGAGCTTTGAAACAAAGCAACTAAGATGATTGCTAGTCCACAACTCAGGGTGCGGATCAAATATGCGAGCGGTCCTGCTCGCTTTCTTTTTGGGCGGATTGTCAGCAGAGTCTTCGCAAGTTTGCCAGACAGCCGCCCAGTCAAGTAAGGGTGATCCTGCTGGTGTCGTTTTCAAGGAAACTTCGGCAGCTCATGGTGGGGCGGTGAATTCCAGGAGAAATTGCATGCTTCTTGATAGTTTGAGATCTGGAAGGGCCTTTTGATTCGCCTAGACCATTTTGGGTGGGATGGCTGCGTTCATTTGCTTGGAGGGGCTCGGCTTTCAATTGCGATAGACCACACATAGTCCATCGTGTCTTCCATCTAACAGATACATCAATCATCTTGAGCTCTAATACATCAATTCACCTTAGCAACGTTCCTTGTCCTTCGTCATCTGTAATTCAAAGTCCACTGTAGCAGAATGCTTGTGAAACACACCCCCTACCCATTCGTGATTTCGTGACCTTTTACCCTCTACCCCTTTTCATCTTCATTTTGCGATAAAGGGGATGTGAAACTGTGAAACTGAATCTCGCTCGCTTAATATTCAGGATACCACTTTCTCCCCGTTAGCGCGGGAAAGAGGCGAGGCCGCTAGCGTAGCAGTAAAGTGCTTAAATACCACCTGCGCTCCCCCTCTTTCGACTTCCTTTCTCTCCCTCTTTCATACTTCGAAGTTTTCCACAGCTCAACTTCTGAAACCCACTCAACTTCACATAAAAAGGAAGAGCGATAAGGAGGGGCGAAGCACAGCACAACTGCCCTCTCAAGGTCGTGTTTTGCATTTTTACAGGCCTATTTCTTGGTACCTCCAAGGTTTATACGCCCCAAAAGCCACAAGTCGATATTTACGAGGTCCCTGACGACTCAAACGACGAGAGTCATCAAGTGAAGGCGGAGTAACCGCTCCTGGGTTATGGCGTTGGACTCTTTCTTATATGTATACCAGTTTAGGTGCGGTTGGTTAAGTTAGTGGCACTCGATGGGCGCTTGGTTCCGTTTTTGTTATTTATAGTGTCGTTTAAGAAGTCGGTCAGGATCGCAATGGCCTTTTAACACCTGCATTTCAACCGCCGCATACATTCCAATAATAGGATGTACGCTGTCTCCTGGTTTTTTGGGACTCGGATTCTTTTGACGCTTTTAAAGGACTCGGCCGACGCTTTGCATGACGAGACGGAAGTGTTATTTTCTCGGCGACAGGAGGAGGAGTGGCAATCCTTTTCTTTGCCTTCCGGTTCTGTTCCTTAAGCCCTTTCTTGGTCTTGCTGGCTAACACCGAGATCCAGTATCTTAGGGCAATCCTGAGCCAGTGTTTGGCCTCTCTCTGCCATGCCGAATCGAATGACGGCATATGCATATTTGCAGCCGCACGGCAAATAGTCGTCGTCCTGCATTCCGTCGGAAGTCGAATTGGTACTGGCCACGTCTGTCTCCCCTACCAGGGGCCGAACACCCATCGATTTTTCACACAATGCCTGCATCTCGCCGGAAACCCTTTCTGCAGCAACGCCTTTTATATTTCTTTGGGCGAAGACTGGACGCTGGTTCAACAAACTTCCTTCTTTAATAGACAGCCGCTACCCGCTGTGGCGCCATACTTTGTCCAGTCACTCCACCATTCCGTCGATCGTCTCTCGACCCTCTTCCCTCCCAAACGCTATTTCGCCTACGATGAGGATCGAACTCACGTCTAGCGTGGAAGAGTTCAAGGGAGCGGGGTTGCGATCAACGCCACCTCTGTTACCCCTACGCTAAAGCGCCCTTACAGGCTTCACTTTTACTTACAATCATATAGCTCTGTCGGTCGCCAATTGTGTGAAATTAACAATACTGACAAAGCCATGTAACCATAAAGCCTCTAGGGTTGGTTATCCGACGAAACAAACAACAAGGAGATGGATTCATTGCCACAATTGCTTCTTCTCGTATGTCACTCGTCGTCCAAACCCGCATCTAGCATTTTCATCCACAGAATGCCAGCCGATTTTCGGAAATCACAGAAGACAGTTCGAAAATCATAGTCTGAACTTTTGTAAGCTGTGGAATGCCTTGATTCATCTGCAGCAACGGCTATGAGATTTTGTGAGATAGGGAGCCTGGGACGGAAGGTAAGCTGTTGCAGTATAATTCCTTGGAAGTTGGGTCACCTGGTAATTTTTCAAGTGCAGTTCACGGTCAGTTACAGATGTCAGGCAAGGTAACCATCGGCGACCAGGCACAGGAAAGCAGAAAAAAAGCAACGTATCGTATTCCCTCATATCACCCTTTTTGTCTTTTTTTATAGTGTGACGAGTAGAGCCCCAACCAAACCTCGAGCACCGGAGAAAGACCACCGCAAGCACCAGAAGAACATCAAAACAAAAGTGCGCAAAGATCGAAGCTTCCTCCCCCTGAACGCTTCTAACTAGCCACCCATCTCCTCGCACTCCTAAACAACCTCGCCCACGGCCCCTCCTCACCCCACTCCTCCCTCAGCCGTTTCGGCACATAACTTCCCACATCCGCCAACACAGTCCGTTCCGGATGCGGCATCATCGCCAATACGCGTCCATCCAAACTCTTCACACCCGCCACTCCCTCCGGACTGCCATTCGGATTCGCCGGATAGCGTTCGGTCACCTTGCCATAGTTATCCACATAACGCATCGGCACCATGCCATTCTCATTCAGATATCTCAAGTCATCAGCCTGTTTGAACACCGCGCGGCCTTCACCGTGCGATACGGCGATAGGGAAGGCGGAGCCGGACATGCCGTGTAGGAAAACCGATTCCTTGGCTGTGGAGGCGGCGGTGGAGTTGTTGTAGTGGGTCTTAGGCTCGGAGATGGAGACCATGCAGCTACGGGCTTCGAATTGTGCGGAGGCGTTGCTCTTGAAGAGTGGCCAGCCCTGGGTTCCGGGAATCAGTTCAGCAACGCGTGTCAGCATTTGACAGCCGTTGCACACCCCGAGAGCGAAAGTGTCGGGACGCTCGAAGAACTGCTTGAATTCTTTACGTGCGGTTTCGTTGCGCAGAATGCTCATAGCCCAGCCGACACCAGCGCCCAAAGTGTCGCCGTAGGAGAAACCACCGCAGGCGGCTAGGCCGACGAAGGTGGAAAGCGAGTGGCCGTCAAGTATGTCTTTCATGTGCACGTCAATGGGGTCGAAGCCGGCACAGCGGAAGGCGAAGGCCATTTCGGCGTGGCCGTTGACGCCTTGTTCGCGGAGGATGGCCACACGTGGGGCGCTGCGGAAGGGGCTGAGGAGAGACGATGTCAAGGACTCCTTGAGTGGGACGTTGGGGTTAAAGCTGAGCTTGTAGGAAAGACCGGGGTCGTTGTCGTCCGAGATGCTTTCGTACTCGGCGTCAGCACAGGCAGGGTTGTCGCGGAGACGCTGCATCTGGTAGGAGGTGGATGACCACCATTGCTGAAGCTTGGCGCGGGGGATGGAGAGGATGTTCTCAACGTGGTAGCTGATACTGAGAACTTGTTTGTTAGTAGGTGGGACGCGACCAATCTTGTTGATCATGCCCTTGGGCGGGCCGCAAGTGGCAAAGCAGCGGCGGAAGTTGGTTTCATCGGATTTGCGAACTTGGAAGACGGCTCCCAGTTCTTCGTTGAAGAGTGCGTCCATAATTGCTGGCGCCCCGTTCCTCTTCTGGACAATGCTGTCAAGCATGACTTCGGCTCCACATCTGCCAGCAAACATCATTTCGGCAATGGTGGTGATCAAGCCTCCATCTGAGATGTCGTGATAGGCAAGGACAATGCCTGATTCGTGCAATTGACCGAGAGCATCATAATAGTCCTTGAGAAGTTCAACATCGCGAACATCAGGGCCTTCGTTGCCAAGCTGACCGAATGCTTGAGCCAAAGCTGAACCTCCGAGAGCTTGATGGCCCTTGGCGAGATCGACGTAGATCAATACTGTCTCGCCGACATCTTCGTCTCGTTGTAATGTTGGTGTCCAAGTTTCTTTGATATTAGCAACTGGTGCAAAGGCAGAGATGACCACAGTCATGGGTGCCACCACCTTCTTGGCCTCCTTGGTTTCGGGGTCTTTCCAGGCTGCTCTCATCGACATGGAGTCTTTGCCTACAGGTATACTGATACCAAGTTCTTGGCAGAATTCTTCGCTAGCAATCGCCTCCACGGCGGCATAGAGGTTAGCAGCCTCGCCAGGGTGGTTAATATCGGCCATCCAGTTGGCTGAAAGGCGGACACGAGCGAGGGTCGAGGGAACTTCTGAGCCAGGAAGAAGACCTCCAAGAATGTCGGCAGCACCCAAGTTCATAAGACTTTCAGCAACAGCCATACGAGCAGAAGCTGCTGGAGAGATCAGAGCCAGAGTGGCTTTGTCTCCCATGGACATTGCTTCACCAGTCTTGATGCCAGATTGGAGAGCAGCGGCAGTCACTGCAACATCGGCCACAGGTGTCTGCCAAGGGCCAACCATTTGATCTCTGACAGTCAGCCCTTTCACCGTCCGGTCTCCAATCGTGATGAGGAAGGACTTGGATCCTACACCAGGCAGGTTGAAGACTCTTTCGATTGCCTTCTCAAGATGAGCCTGGTTGATTTTGGGCGAATCAGAGGCATCCTTGACGGCTGCGAATGCGTCGAAAGCCTCAAGCTCCAGAGGTCTCGACGTGACAGAAAGGTCGATCTTCGAGTTCTCCGGGAAGACTGTCGCCATCGGTAGATCGATGGGTCTGGGATTCTCAGGTGAATCACGATCAGTGAGTACTAGTCTGAGAAGATCCTTGTCCGATTTGCCAGTGGCTCGGCCAACAATCCTGAATGAACTTCGCTCTCGGTTGGCAATACGCGTGAATCTGTTTAATTCCGGCTCGTTGACCAACAAGACGTATCTTTCCTGAGCCTCACAGCACCAAATCTGCAAAGGTGACATGCTTGGGTCGGCATTGTCAATCTGCCTGAGCTCAAAGTGGCCACCGAGGTCTCCCTCTTTCACGAGCTCGGGCAATGCGTTAGAGAGACCACCTGCACCGACATCATGAATCATGACGATCGGGTTCTCGTCTCCCAACGCAGTACAGGCGTCGATAACCTGCTGTGCTTTCCGTTGCATCTCGGGGTTCCCTCTCTGAACACTGTTGAAATCAAGTTCCACCGAGGAGTCCAGTGTAGCATTGCTAGACGCAGCTCCACCACCCAAACCAATAAGCATAGCTGGTCCGCCCAGAACGATCACATGAGCGCCATCCTTGACATCTTCCTTTCGCTTCAGAGCATGCTGAGGTCGGACAGTACCGTGTCCTCCAGCAATCATAATCGGTTTGTGATAACCTCGGATCTCTGTCTCTCCGTTCCCAGAACCAACAGTCGTCAAAAGCGTCTTGAAACTTCCAGTGAGACATGGTCGGCCAAATTCATTGTTGAAACGAGCGCTACCAATCGGAGCTTCCAGCATAATAAAAAGAGGACTTGCAAAGTGGGCTGGCTTGCCAACATCCTTCTCCCACGGTTGTTGCTGGCCTGGAATATTAAGATCCGAAACCCAGAAACCACAGAGTCCGGCCTTTGGAGTTGAGCCTCTGCCGACGGCTCCCTCATCTCGAATCTCACCACCGGATCCAGTAGCAGCTCCTGGGAAAGGAGAAATAGCGGTAGGATGATTGTGAGTTTCCACTTTGATCAGGGAATTCACTTGTTCTTTTGTTGGCGTCCAAGAACCAGTGGAGTAATTTGGAGCCCAGAAAGTAGCTGGTACTCCGTCAAGAACTGCAGCATTGTCGCTATAGGCCGAAACTGTGTATCTAGGGTGCTTCTTATGGGTTTGTCGAATCAAACCAAATGGAGACCACTCCTTGGGGATGCCATCGATTGTCCATTTCGCATTGAATATGTTGTGTCGACAATGTTCAGAGTTCACTTGAGCGAACATGAACAGCTCTACGTCGTGCGGAGGTCGTCCAATCGATTCGTATTGTTTCACGAGGTACTCGATCTGGTTGGGCCGCAACTGGAGTCCTTCTGCTACGCTATATTCCTGCAGCGCCTCGGAGGGAGTCTTCCCTTGCTGTCCGAATATATCGATTATCCCAAGAGGTCCGGGAGCTGGTACACGAAATAGTTCTGCCAAGTTGGGCTTCGTGGTTGTGATAGTCTCAGTCATACGGTCGTAAAGGTGGTCAAGAGAGGCATCGAGGTTCTATGCATAATCAGCAATGTATTATGTCTGACAAGACACAAGCTGAGAACGGCATTACCTGTGCCTTGATCTTCACAATCCGCCCCTTTTCCACCCGGCTGACCGGCAGATGGCTGACTTCCATAATAGTTGTGGCATTCGAACTCCATGGTGTAGTATTCCGCGGAGTCACGTAGAGCAGTTCGAAGCCTTCCTCCGCCGACACCTCTTCAGATTCTTCCAAGACCTTCGCAAGTTCATCTCGAGTGGATTGCTGAGCGGCAGCAGCGGGCAAGTGAACGTAGTACACTTGGCGAATCGAAAGGTCCTCTGCTTCAGCTAGAGTCTTGATCTTCTGTAGCTCAGCATCGCCGTATGCGGGCCCGCCGACAATCTCGAGGTAGGTCGCCATATTGGTGAAACGGCAAGCCGGAGAAGCCGCTTCCAATGAGGTGTGTTTGAATGATCAATCAAAGTATGGGGTCTGGCAAAAAGACCTCCCCCACAATTGAGGGATGGCAAGGTTTGAATGACGGGGAGACAAATTTCATTGAAACCCCACCGGAACGGAGCCACTGTTGATCCTAGTGTCTCGCCGATAAGATCGAGGTTTGAGCCACATCTGGCCGGCGATATAGTTTCTCCTATTCTCCGACATTGCTCCGGACGTGTTATGGACGTGTCGCAAGAATCTCAGTGAGGAAATTCGGAATTCCGGCTAACAATCACTGAATCGCAGCATGCTTTTTCAATTGTGTCCCTTGCACTCCCTATAGCGACCTACGGACGATCTGAAGCTCCTCAGCTCAGGAGCTGCAACGATTAGGCAAGATGGGGGGAGTTGTGTCCTTCATTACGGGCTGGGTGGCCCCTATGTTCATCATTGCGAGTCCCATCACCTCCTATGGCGACCAGATCCTGTCCATGCATAAGAATAAGTCAAGCGCTGGCTTTTCTCTGGACATTCCGTTTATTATGCTAACTGCGTCAATCCTGAAGTGCGTTTCAATTTACCCCCCCCCCCCCCCAACTGCATGGGAATGAGAGCTGACCTCATGCTACAGAGTTTTCTATTACCCAGGGGCCCAATATGATACAGCGCTGCTTATACAGGCTATGCTGATGATAGTGGTACATCTCATTCTGCTAAAGGTTGCGCTCGACAATCGGCCGGGTTTCGGGTCGAGAGAAACTGCTCTGCCTTTTGCCGCCAGTCGCGAGGGGGATCTGGGTGTGAAAAGGCCGTTTGACTTCTGGCAATGGAAGTCTCCCAAGCCGTACGTACTTTCAGAACGACACATTCCATCAACTGACCATTACACAGATACTGGCAATTCCTCCTCTACCTCTTCATAATCCTCATATTCTTCGAGCTCCTCCTCGCGCCCCTCCTCCCCATCTACGACGCCTACTCCTCCTTCATCGGTTACCTCGGGCTATCCATCGAAGCCATCCTTCCCGTCCCCCAAATCCTCTCCAATTCCCGAACCCGCTCTTGCAAAGGTTTCCGCCTCTCAGTGCTCGGAAGCTGGCTGGCGGGTGATCTGTTCAAGATGTTTTGGTTCTTCAATGCGACGACGGAGATTCCATGGGCATTTAAAATGTGTGGTATCTTTCAGATGTGCTGTGATGCGTATCTGGGCATACAGTTCTTTACTTATGGGTCGGGAATTCCGGTGGGGAAGGATGTGGAGTTGAATGGGATTTCGAGGGCGAGGACGCCGGTGGGGGCTAAGGAAGGTCGTGTAGAGTAAATGAAAGGTACGAATATGAGATTGAGCGATGATTGGGCTTCTGACATTTGCTGCTTGCTGAGGGGTGACTTTACGAGTGCGCCCGTCCTGGACTCTCGAGAACTTGAGTCGCATACTATGAATTAGGAAGTTCACGAAGCGGTTCGACTCGAGATGGTTAATTCGACTCGAGATTATTCGCTCGAGATTATTCGACTCGAGATGGTTATTCGTGTTGTGTATGTGAAGCTGCCCTCGCACTGGAAACGGGGAATGTGATAACTATACGGATTGGTTGGTCGCCCTGCATTAGGCAGCTGGATAAGTACCCCTGTACCCCAGCCGGCGCGGGGTGAGTCACCTGGAGAACCAATATTCATCTGACGACTGGTCGCAGGTTGGCATAGGCCGTATGGCTCTGAATATTGTTACTGTCGATACCGATGAAGGCCTGATGCAGCCTGGTACGCGTTTGATATAAAAGGGCATAAAACGTCTAACAGAATCATCTTCTTTCCTCCCTCATACCCACCTTCAAGTCTGAAGCTCGTCATCTCGGGCTGACTCCACAACCATATCTTCCCATTTCGAGGGATCCGTCCATAGACTGAGAGCTCGTCACAATGCGTCGAGATGTCTTCAACCCCGTGCTCGAGAAAACAGCCGCCCCTCAGGGCAGAGGACTCCTTGCGGTCGACACCAAGCCCTATCATTACGATCTGGCGATCATGCCGGACCTCGAAGCCGGGGACTGTTATGGAAACGTCGCCATCCTAATTGATATTATCAAGGATACAGACACTATTACCATCAACGCATCGAAGCACAAGATTACATCCACGGATGTTTACAACCTTACGACAAAAGAACCCCTTGATGTCCATAAAGTCAGTCTTGACCATGGGAATGACACTGTGGAGATAAAGCTCACCGAACAAATCGCCTCGGGATCCAAGATCCGCCTTTTCCATGAATTCAGACGCCACCTTAACATAACGGGATCTATGGCCGGCTTCTACAGAACCTCCTGGTCTGACGCTGACGGAAAGTCGCACTGGATTGGATCAACCATGTTCCAGCCAACTGGAGCAAGAGAAGCATTTCCCTGCTTCGACGAGCCTTCTGCAAAAGCCACATTTGGCGTTACGCTTATTGTACCAGAGGAATTGACATGTTTGAGCAATATGGACATCAAGACCGTAACACCCTCTTTCTACAAAGGCAAAAAGACTGTTCTCTTCAACAAATCGCCGCCAATGTCCACCTATCTAGTAGCATTCGTGGTAGGCCAATTCAACAGCATCGAAAACAACGATTTCCGAGTCCCAGTCCGCTGTTGGGCAACTCCAGACAACCCAATCGAAGGCTGCAAATTCGCTGCAGAGGTCGGAGCACTCGCCCTTCGCCAGCACGAAGAAACTTTCGAAATCCCCTATCCGCTCCCTAAGATGGACATGGTCGCTGTCCCCGGCCACTCAGGGGCGATGGAAAACTGGGGTTGTATAATCTATGGTCCCAACCGACTAGTTCTCGACGAACTCGATACGTCCGTCCTAACACGCCAGTCAGCAGCCCACACCATCACGCACGAGCTCGCTCACCAGTGGTTTGGAAACATTGTCACTATGGACTGGTGGGATTCAATATGGCTGAACGAGTCTTTTGCCGATTGGGCAACGCTGCACGCACTTACACAAATGTTCCCCGCATGGAACATGTGGAACGACTTTGTAGCAGGCTATCCAGGACAGGATCATCAGAATGGATATCAGGAGGCGTTGAGGCTGGATTCGAATCGTGCCAGCCATCCGGTCGAAGTCCCCGTCGACACACCGAGCCAGATAGCACAGGTATTCGATCCTATTACTTATGCGAAAGGCTGCACTGTTCTGCGCATGCTCGCCGAATTCATAGGAATCGACATGTTTATTGCGGGGGTGCGAGAACATCTCAAAGCACACGCGTTTGGCAATGCTTCGACGACAGATTTCTGGCAGACTATGAATAAAGCTAGCGGACAGGATGTGGAGAAACTGATGCGGACTTGGACGCAAGCCCCCGGCTACCCTTTAATCGCCGTGACGGAAAATTCAGAAGAAGGCACCATCACAGTCACTCAACACCGCTTCCTGCAAAACGGAGGGCCCTCCTTGAACTCATCCCTTCTACAGTTATGCGACCAAAGTCTGAACCCCCCTTCAATAATCAGAAATATCCCCGGTTTTTAAGAGTATCCCCAGTGATTAGGAATATCCTTAAAAGACTGTGGATATTCTCAAAGATTATGAGGATTTTGAAAATGGCTGACTGTGCCACAGGTTTGGTTCAGGAAGGAGGTGCAGACTTTTGTCGTCCCACCGTAAACAACGACGAAAACGCAACGCTCTACCCCGTCCCCCTTAACCTCCTCATCACCTCCGGCATATCTCCCCTTCCCCTTTTCCACACCCGCGTCGCAACTTTCCCCGCCCCCCAGTCCTTCTACAAACTCAACGCAAAACAGATAGGCTTATACCGCGTCGCCTATCCCCCCTCCCGTTTCCTCCACCTCGCATCCCATCCCCAATCCATCTCCCTCTCCATCCCCGACCGCATCGGCCTCATCTCTGACCTTACTACCCTCGTCTCTTCATCGACGTCCTTGCCATACATATACCGCACCTCCGACTTACTAGACCTCCTCTCCAAATTTGCTCGAGAAAACAGCTATTTCGTCTGGCGGCAAATCCTAGTATCTTTCGAGACTCTCCGTAAAGCCCTTTTATTCGTCGCTCCAGAAATCAACAAAGGATTGGAGAAGTTCCAAGATGCGCTGCTGTCGATACTGCTCGATGCATTCCAAGGGTTCAGATTCTATCCCGACGAACCAGCCGAGGTTCAAAACTTCAAAGCTATGGTTTTTGCGCATGTCGAGAGGGATGGGCTTGTGGAGATAAAATGGACGGAGTTGTGGTGGAAGTGGAGAGCGGCGTGTGAGAAAGGGGAAAGCGAGGGAAAGGGGAAAGTACCGAGTAAGGATGTTATGCATCCGAATCTAAGGAGAGGAGTCTTTTCGTATGCGGCGAGGCATGGAGATTTTGGAGATTTTGGCTTTTTGTATGAGGTTGCGAGGAAGCCGTCAAGTGTGCCGGAGGGGACGGATGCGTTGCTTGCGCTGGGGAAGTATACCGAAGCGTCTGGGATTAAGGCGGTGCTGGAGTTGGTGATGGGGTTGGAGAGTCAGTCGACGAAGGTGGCATTGTTGACAAGTTTGACGGAGGGGAGTAGGGAGGGCGCGGTGGCGGCGTGGGAGTGGTTGAAGCAGAACTGGGA
The DNA here is from genome assembly GCA_037179335.1 of Cyclaneusma minus. Classification (NCBI taxonomy): domain Eukaryota; kingdom Fungi; phylum Ascomycota; class Leotiomycetes; order Marthamycetales; family Marthamycetaceae; genus Cyclaneusma; species Cyclaneusma minus. The sequence goes on along the minus strand of JAKZHN010000027.1, from coordinate 58,965 downwards.
GGTGTTGAGGGGCGACATTGGGGGTATCGGAGGGAGTGGGTTGGTTGGGGTGTGTGTTGGGGGCTTGGCTAGTAGAGAGGGGTTGGAGGATGCGAGAAGCTTTTTTAAGGAGAAGGATTGCTCGGTGAGTTTGGTTTCTGATTCTTCATCAATTTGACACAGGGGTGCCCAATTGAGTGCGCACTGGACTGGATGTGGGAAGCCGGTGACGATCTGGTGGGTTCAGTGCTAACTTCGGACTCAATGATAGGGTTTCGAGAACGCGCTTGAGCAGGCGCTGGATGAGGTTGAGGTGAAGGTGAAGTGGGCGGAGCGAGACATGAGGGATATTGTGCACTGGTTGGATGAGCATGACTACCTCGATGCGGGAGTCTTGGAAGGCGTGAATACTCCCAGTGACTGAGGATATTCACAGTGATTCCGGAATCCCCAGTGACTGAGGAAATTCCCAGTGATTCTGGATATTCCCGTACGCGGGCAAACAAGGTAGAGGAATGTAGAAAATTCATGACATGGAACAAGTAGGCATATATTTCAAAATGGTGGAAGCTAAATCATCAATCATCAATCAGCTCACAACTGCTTCTATGGCTCTAATGGGTACGCCAAATCGGAAACCTTGCATCTGCTGGGCATACCACTTCCGTCGGCCAAGTTAGATCATGGGGGTGACCGTGGGCACTTTTTTTTTGGTTTTTTTTTGGTTTTTTTTTGTTGTAATAAATCAGCAGGTAGTAATTTCAACCCCCCAACTGTATGTAGTGAAGCTAGCAAACTTCTATCGAAGGAAAACCTCGAGAATTCTGTAGGGCCCGATGGGCCTGAGTCCTCCGCGTTTTTTATATATTTTTATATGACCTCCAAGGTAAAGAAGGGGTGGTTTTGGTTATGTTAATCTTTTTTCGTCTGATATTTTTGCGCCGGTTCGACGCATGTGAGAGAGAGTGACGCGAGGGGGCGCGTCACCCGATCCGTCAGCTAGCGACGCGCTGTCGCTGTTCTTCCACCCTTTGAATTTCGGAATTCGGACTTCCACTACTGTTGCTCACCGTCAGTACTTTCGTAAGTTGAACCTGCTCTCTCCGTTCCTCTCATTTCTCGGTCTGAAGTTGGGCGGGCCACGGCCCACTGGCCGGTATTTAAAGAGCAGCTGCTTCCCCTCTCCTCCCTCCCTCCCTCCATCTTTCTTTCCCATCCTCCACCACGCCTCTCCACCTCCAGCTTCACACCAAGAAACTTCACAACTTCTAACTCAACCTTCCTCACACAGCCATCAACCATGACTTCCAACTTCAACCCCACCCACTCCGATGGACCTGTCATCTGGGCGGTTCAGAATGGTTCGCGCATCCCAACGATGCCCACGGACACAGATGCGGCTCCAATCTGGAGAGATGTGAACGGTGTCCGAACCCAGTTCACTCTCGTTGACCTCACCACCGACGTCCAAATCGTTCTGCCTGGAAAGCTTCCCGAAACCATTTTCGACCTCATCGGCATCCGCGGCCGCACCTACGTCTCCTTTGCGAAGGACACCGATGCCCACAATCCGACGTTCATCATTACCAGAAAGAGAATGGACTCTGAATGGGAGCACCTGGTGTTGAGGCTGATGAACTATGTTTCCGTCGAGTCTCCCGAATTCTTCGTGTCCCTCTATGCTGGCTACCTCGCACGGGCCAGAGTAAGTACCTCTGTTCCATGCCCAGGCACAAGCAACTAGGCTTTCCAGAATGCTAATAGTTGGTCTTTGTCTAGGTTATCGGCACGAATGACAAGCACAAGGGTAAGGTGGAGAGATACTGGGTCGAAAAGAAGCAGAAGTACGACGTCCCGGGCCTCGTCGACCTGGACATCAAGCCCATGAACTTCGAGAGGAATGACACATGGGAGCTGCACGTTGCCGACAAGATTCAGGTTGTTAGGAACACCGAGAAGCAGTCGTTCGATGTGTCTTTGCTGGAGAGGGGACTCGAGGAAATCCGAGACGCAATCAACGTGGGCAGGGGCGATGAGGTGTACGCGAAGATGATGACTGGATACCAGGAGGATGAGGAGGAAGAGGGCCAGGAGGAAGAGGAAGAGGAGTGGGGATACGACGAGCATCTTCCTTGAAGATGCGAGGGAAAGGGGTCATACTTCTCATTTTGATGGAGACCGAAGGCTTTCATGGATGGCTCACAGAGCAAGCATGATTACCTACACAAATGAAGCGATGGTTTTCTAAGAATACGCAGTAAGTGCTCCTGGTAGCGATTCTTATGTAGCCGTCTTGAGATCGTGCTCCTGAAACAGTGTATTCAATCTGTATCTATCTGCATTTGCAAGCTATACAAATAAATTATCTAAATCTTTAAGGCTGACAAATAGATATCTTTTATATCTAAGGGCATTGCCAAATATTTATAAAATTCAGGGATAGCCATAATGGTTATAATCAAAAAATGGCGCACGGGCCACCCTGACCTTGAACATATCAGTATTGCAATAGTTTGATTGTATTAAAATTAAAATAATAAAAGAATATCTATAATTTATATATTTTTGGAAAGCTCAGAATTTCAGAACTCCAAATATATAAAAATATTTCAATTTTTCTAAAAAAAAATTACTTTAATTTCTATTATTTTCAAAATTTAATCCCAAAATTTTTAAAAAACACTCAAAAATCAATATCTGTACCAAATTTCAAATATATTTAAGCTACCGCTCAGATAATATCTGTATCTAAGCTCCAGCTCAAATAGATAATATCTGACAAATATCTACAAATATCCTTGCAAATACATATCTTTTAAACACACTGTCCTAAAATCCTTGGATACTTACCCACAGTAAAAAAACTCAAGACTCATACAACCTATTCAAACTTGCGACCAGTCAGTAGATATTTATCATCGAGGAAGAAGATTATGATCGCAATGCATCACAAAGATTCAAAAGACATCACGACCAAGTAATAATATCCTTCAACTCCAATAATAGTGGTATCTAATCATACACATTCATCCCGCTCTGTCAAGTACCTTTCCTCCCATCTAATCCCCAGTCCGACTCCGCGTCCCCCCCTTCTCAATTATCCGGAACCGGATCCGCTGACTACCAAGCAAGCCTAAGTCCTTACATGTGGAGACCGCCAGTAAGTCTCTTGGCCCACCTCAGACCCTGCTCAGCACGCTTGTTGTGGTGGTGGTGGTGGCCGCCGAAGTCGCTGCTGCTTGCCGCGGTGGTTGCAGCAGCATTAACATTAGCATTAACAACGGTAGGGGTCTGAGTGGGCGCAGCCGAGGAGACAATCTTGATGCCGAGCAGTTGAGACACGGAAGCAGCAGCCTGCAGGTTCTCCTTAAGACCGGCGTTCTTGTTGGCTTGAATGGCGTCGGGCAGGTCGGCGTTGTTCTGCAGGACTTCGGCGTTGATGGCGTCGAGCTTCTGTGCGGTGGAGATGGTGGCGGCGTTGTTCTTGGAGGGGGTCACGTCGGTTTGCATGACGGCGAAGCAACCGCCGAAGGGGCCGGCGAGGGCGTTGTTGCGGCAGCGGACGGTGCAGACGTTACCGGTGGAGGCGCCAGTGCAGGCGAGGTTGCTGGGCATGGTGAGGGTCATGTTGAAGTCTGCCTCCTTGTTCTGGGAAAGACCGTTGGCACCGGGGACGTTGTTGGTCACGGTCAGGTTCTGGATGTTGCTGTTGGTGTTGCTGGTCATGTCGATGTCGCAAACATATGGTCCGGCTCCGTCGGCGTTGACTTGATGGATGGTGACGGTGAGTTGGCTTCCCTTGGAAACTTGGGTGATCGCTCCGCCGGCGATGGCGTTCTCGGTGTTCTCGCCAACATCGATGTTGCCAGCGAGTTCAGTACGACCACATTGGTTGACCGTGTTTGCCGCGATCTCAGCTTCTCGGATGATGGTTGCGTCTTGCTGGCAGGGGTTGATGCCGGTGCAGTTGCGGGCAAGTGCAGCGTTGACTATTCTGGATGTCAGTGATGATCGTCTTCGAGATTCTCAACAAAGACATACCCTTGAAACCGGTAGAGACACCACTGTCACCAACAGCAGCGATGATCTGAGAGTGGGCCGAAACCATGCCCACGAGAGCCACAACGGGCAGGAGAGTCGACTTCATTCCGGAAAGCATCTTGACAGAGGGATTTTGATTTTAGGTTTATAAGGTGTCCAGCACAGATCAAAGAATGGATAAAAGTGAGTAATAGAAATCGATCGCCTGGATCTTGAAGAAAGAAAGTAGACTGTGAATGAAAGAAGCGGATGCTGAGAGGATGGAGAAAAAAGGAGATTCACTTGGCACCAGCAGACAGGATATATAGAAAATCTGGTGACCTACCTCGGGCAGCATCCTCCCATCCCAAACCCCCTCTGCCTCAAGTCACTGCTTCATCCAAGGCCCCGATTGTGGATATCATGGTTTCGCGAGGCTGGGAGCACAGGAGAGCGTCGGCAATAGCAGCAGCAAGGGCCTAGATCACAGCGCGAAGTCTCTTGCGTTTGGGTCAGGTTGGGAAAGCCATGATGGTGGTTGGTGTGTCTGTGGGTTGGTGTCGGAGAAGAGAGGAAGTGGAGCCGACAGGCACAAATCTGCTACGGCTCGGCGTGTCTGACCCGCCGAGCACAAACACTCTCCTCCTCAGCCTCTGCCACCCTGCCCCCAAACCATCCAAGTCTGGATTATTTCCGCTCTGATCCACCCACACGCGCGACCGCATATAGGCAGGGTATTGGAATCATCGGTGCGGAATAGCGACAACTTTAAGCGCCCGTGTTTTGTGCGTCCGTCGAAAATCGGCCTGGGCCGTTGTCGGGATCACCCAAACGAGTTTCAGCAACGAGATGCGACACTTGTACAGAGGCTGGAAGACCCGAAATGGCAATGCGCAGCCGCCTTTGGTCTAGAAGGCTGAAGGCATTGCAAGAAGTGTTGCAAAATTGTGGGCTGTTCGAAAAGCTTCGAAACTTTATCTGTCTTAAGCTTCGAGACGAGGGCCGGGACGAGCCTTGTCCCCAAGGTGAGTTGAGAGAGGGTATTTTTGCCTTGATGCTGCGTCCTGGAATTTGCTTGCTGAACAGATGGTTCTTGGTCCTCGCGAGTCTTGCTCCCAGTGCTTGAATCTCGTCCGCTTGCACAGTTGCGAATTGCGTCGTTCATTTCGGCGCGAGCTTGGGACATCTCGCAAGGATCCCTTTGTTTAGCGCCGATGCTCCTGTTGGCTGATACATGTATAGACTACAACTTTTGGAGTGTCAAGTGAGAGGTCTCGCTTTTTCCTTGACTCCTCTGATGAGCCCCCACGGACCCCTATATTGGCACCAATATGCCTGAACTGAGATATCACAACACTGGAATTGAGTGGGAGCGTGGATGCCCCGAGCCATCGCATAGACCTCTATCTTGCGTCAATGTTCCTATTATCCGACATAGAATAAGAGTTAATTTGGATGCTAGACCGTGGACTCCTTGGATCTATCACAGATGCGACCGTGAGTTTCGCCCGTGTCCACGATACTGATAGCAGAGTCGGCAGCGGCTCGAACGGCAGGTCTTTCTCCTGGCCTCAAGTGAGAAGAAACGCTGCCCCCCGAGTTCCCTCCCTTTCCGAAACGATAATGATACTTGATACTCTTAACCCTCAGTCCCAGACCATGAAAATCAAACCAGCGCTTCCACCCAGGCCCAGAACATAAGCCATCGGTAAGCAGAAGCGTAAAACAACCCGCAAGTCAAACCGAGAACCCTGACTTTGACAGTTTCGTTGTAACTAAGCTCACGAACTCCTCGAGTCCACCTCCCTCAAGATCACCCACTTTTCCCCCACCAACCAATTCATGAACTTTGGACGTAGATCTCACAGACTCTCTCAAGAACACCCACTTTTCTCCGCCGGCTCATGAATTCCTGTGGGTGAACCACTCTCAAGAACACCTACCTTGCCTCAGCTCACGAACTCCTAGAGCTCGCCTCGCTCAAGAACACCCGCCTTTCTCCACCAATCTGGAATTCCTATGGGCAACACACTCAAGAATACATGCACTATCCTCTCAGTCCACGAACCTCATGAAGCGGACCACTCTCAGGAACATCCGCTTTCGCCACCAACTCATCGATTTCTCGGAACAAACCTCGAACAAGAACTTTCCCTCCATTGTGATTCCCTCTGGAAAAGACCTCATTCAAGAGCACCCACCTTGTCCACCTGAGCACTCAGGATATGAACTCGAGAAATCGTTCTGCTCCTCGTTCCGTGGAACATTGTGGTCTTCGGGGATATTCTCAGGTTTTGAGAATACTATTAATCATTGGGGATGTTCCTCACTATCGAAGGGTGATTCAGCCTTTGATCGCATACTTGTAGCTAACTACTGCAACAGACAAAATGACGGCCCGCCTCCAGCTACCTACATGTACCAGGTAACGCTAGTCTAATCCCCTCCCATAGCTCATACTTTCATAGCAATGTTGATACACAAAGAGATTGACCCCACGATCGCCCCCACACAATCATTTCTCGGCCCTTCCCCACCCGGGTGCACATCCATGAATACAAGACCTTGTATCTGCTCCTCCATCAGGTCGATAGCCCTGACATCCGTTATAACCCATTGGATGGCCTTCCTCCGCGATCCCGGAACTTCCATGCAGTCCGCATAAGTGAGTTCCGTCTGGATCCCCGCCTGGATCTCTTCGAATTTCAATCGCTCGATGCGATTCACGCGTCCGCAGATGTTGCCTTTCAGGAGCTGGGCCCCGGCCTTGCCGTCTCTGAAGTACTTGTCGAATCGCTCGGGGGGACCAAGACGACCGCCATACCTCAATCGCTTGGTTGTCAGGCGGCACCACCATACAAACTCTTTCCATTCTGTACCAAACCACAAATCCTCTTGACGTAAGTTGTCCATGAATGCCTTGGGGACTTGCATACGAATGACCCAGGTCTCCGAGTATTCGGACCTTCTCTTTGCGTATTGCCGGTACATCTCGGCAACTTCTTTATCGGGTGTCCAATACCACGCTCGTCTGTCGTGGTTGAAGTCTCCGGGTGGATCGGTCCCTAACCCGCCGCCCAAGTTGAACCTCCCATCAGGGAGGAGGGGCTGCGTATATTTCTTCGTACCACCGCCCTTGTAGAGAACGTAGTGGTTTTCGAGGATTGGGGGGGCTTCTTCGACCGCAATGGCCATTTTCGGGAAGTCCTTCGTTTTTGAAACGGACTCGAATGTGATCCGTGGATCCAAGCCTGGTTCCTGTGAAGGGGGATCGAGCGTCTCGGGCTCAAGCTTCATGTCCTTCCCCCTTCCTTTTCGTTTCGCCAGCGTTTTGACAGAGTGTTTCTTCGCGTTTTGGCGCATGGTCTCGAAAGCTTCCCATCGTAGCTGAACCGTGTCCCGCAGCCAGAAGAGCAAGCTTTGTGATTCGAAGAGCACAAAGAATTGGGGATCCAAGATCGCGTCCTGCAACTCCGTTGTGGTGCCGAATCTTTCCAACGCTGCTCGCGGATCATTGTCAGTCACAGAGCCTAGATCCTGCAATGCACTCATTGTATACCGCAAGAGACCCCCCTCGTAGACCTGCCAGTTATCCTTGTCGGGCATGTCGAGCCAGCGACGAAGAATCCGCGAGGCCTTGCTGGTGCTGAGTCCGAGAAACTCGAGGCCTGCGACGCTTTCGATGGAATCCGGGAGGGTGAAATCGTACGCCTTGGAGGGGTCCAGGGTCCGGAATCGGATAGAGGCCCCCGATGAAGAGGAGGAGGACGAACTCTGAGTACCTTCGCTTGATGGAGGACTGAGGAGGGCGGCAGAGACTTTGCGTTTCCCGTTTACGGGACCGCTGAGGAATACACCTTCCTCTTCAAGGACTTGGATCTCCTCGGGGGTCAATGGGTAGTCTGGATCCATGGTGATTGGAAGAAACCAAAGTAACTGAGAGAAATCCAAGCGATTGGGAGAATTTCAGGTAACTGAGAAAAATCCAGATAATCGAGAGTTCTCGAAGTAATTGAGAGAAGTCCAGGTAATTGAGAAAAGTCGAAGTAGCGAGAGAAATCCGAATACTTAAGATAAACCCAGATGAGTGGGCAAGTTCGAGTGATTGCCTAGGTAGTTTTGCGGTAGTCTAAGAAATCTCCAAGTGCTGTGACTCACATACCGCTAATGCCTGATCTTCTGAGTGTGGAAAGAAACGAAAGGTGGCCGTTTAACTTTGGACCAGCCCACGGGTCGACCTTACCGACAATTGCGACTTACGGGTTAGGCGGGTGATGGATTAGACGTCAATCGGGCGACCAAACTAGGTGGTACATCCACTGGCTAAGGCAGCTTGCGATATGCGCACCACAACAACATGAACCTACATGTATTCCATCCTCTCAAACAGCCAGGAAAATCTTTGTAAACGAATTTCAAAACATCGACCACCACCATCTCATTCTCAGTCCTTACAAGAAATCCTTCCAAGCCCACCTCCCCACATAAACCGCCCCGGCAAGTACTCCGCAAATCTTCACCCACGCCCAGGCCCCCCTCTTCCTCGCCGCCCTCATCTGCTCCGCCTCCCCCACATTGGCCTTCGGAAACGGTTCTTCCACCCACTTCCCCCCCTCCCCTTTCACCATCGGCACCTCTTTCCCAAGCGCCTTACAAAGCGGTCCCCAGCCCTCCCTCACATCCAGCCACACCAATCTATCTGCCGGAACACTCTGCCTCACATATTCATTATGCACCTCCAGTGCCTGCGGTCCCCATTCCATTCCCACTTCCTCTCCCAGCACCGTGCATCTTCGTGTGACCATTACGTCGTGTACGAAGCGGAAGACGTGGCGGTAGCCTGGAAGAGGGAAGAGCAGGAAATGCGTAATCCGGCTTGCGAAAGCGGAGAGCAAAATGGCGAGCGAGTTCCACCATGCGACGGGGTCGCGTGTGGTGGCGAGGAAGAGGGCGTTGGGATATAGTGCCACAAGCTCGGGGACAAATACTTTTCAGAAAGATAGTTGTTAGGTTTTGAGATGGACTGCATGCGGGGGGATGGAGAATTGGGGGCTGGGGGAGGAGGGAAGACAGGGGCTGGCGTACGGATGAAGGGGACGTCGGCGACGGCTACGTAGCCGGTGAGCATGGAGCGGATGGTGTCGTTGATTTCTTCAGGTGGTGTGCTTTTTTGGCATATGCGGATGCTCTGCTCAATGAATTCTGTCGCAGACTGGTCAGATCAGGTAGGTGATGACTCGTAGAAAGCTAACAGTGAGAAAGTGGGCATGTAGATGGAGATTCCCTTGAGTCGCGAGACTCACGAACATGATGGATGATACGGATTCAATCCATTTCTATGGATCAAATTCCAGTGTCCTTGGTTTAGCTACTACTATCGCAGCTTGTTCACGCCTGCGGGACGACCCGAGTAGTTCCCTTCAACTATCCTTGTAGGATGTATAAACCGAGAAACACACCTTCATTAGGCGGCGGCGCCATGAATTGTGTGCCGCCGTGAGAGACGGGCCCATCGAGAAGTCTGAAGAGAGCAAGAGCAAGAGATGTGGTGCCAGTGCGAGCAAAGCCGACACAGATCACTTTGAGCTCCTGGTTGCTCGTATGATCTGGTCGTGATCCGTTGACATGCTTGTAACTCATTTTGCCTGAAAAATACGCGACAGATGCAATTATCGATCATAAACAGTGAAAAGAAAGAGATGTGAAAACAAGAGGCCGCGGGGACTTATTCTTAAATGCGATATTTTCAATGTTGTGAGACTCAACTTTTTGGAAAGGGGTCCGCAAGACGGAGCTGTCATTGTCAATTGAAGGGCGTGTCCGTGACGGGAAGTGATACTATTCGTGTACCCATTTGTTTTCTTCCATGCAGAGACGGGAATAACAAGGGCCCATGATTGAAGAGATTGTTGCCATTGGCACGATAGCGTGAGCTCTGTCCGATTGGATATAGCAAAACCGGGGGTAAGGAGACGAAAATATTGGATGGAGATGGTCGGATGGAGATGGTCAGGTAATGGCGAATGGAGATGCACACATGGCAGTGCTCCGCTCCAGGGTGCAGTCTTGGACACGAGCAACGACCTGTCATGCAATATATAGTGAACCGCGGGGATTAAGATAGTGAGGGATTGGCTCGTAGTCGACGACCTTCGTGATGGCCTGGTACACGACATTCGGCATCTTGGTCGTTGGTGACAACTGGCGTAACGGCGTTGTAGTTCGCTCCGGTTGACGGCGGCCGAGACACTGCCAGTCGATTGAGTCTAGTCCGAAGTCGAGAGTGGCATTGGTTCCGAGACTTGAAGGTCCCATGGTTGATGTGTTCGAAGCCGATCAAGGGACTGACGACCTGGTTGACGCGGGGAAATTTGAAGCCGATGAGGGGAAGACACGCAATTGGCGCTGTCTTGCATCAGAGTGACACTGGACGCGTACAGGCGTTCATCGATTCGACGAGTTTGGTACTTCGTATCTCGCCTTGGGGTTGAAGCTGAAAGAAGCAAGAAAATTTTGAATTGGATGTCGAAGAGAACATAGGTGCGAGAGGACCGTTGACTGGAGCTTCGAACACCGTGCATCAGCTTGTGTTGGTGGGACCACGAACGAGGCTGAAACTAGTCCGATATTGAAGGCACTCGATTACTCGCAGCCTTGTGTGGATCGATTCAGATTGATGACAGCAACAAGTGAAGACTCGACGCACACCATGGATCCGGCGATGTTGAAAGACTTGCAATTGCGACGAAGCGTCTCAGGTGTCGTCTGTCGTTGTTGATTGGAGCTTCAATGACATAGCTTTGAAGGTTCAAGTTGTCAAAATGCACCCCGCGACGGCTATGTACTCTAAATTTGCATCATCCACGAACTCTCGAGACGCACAGCCACAGCCAAAAAAAGCCATCGCGTCTGGTGATGCGCGGCGGACGACGCCGACATGCCAATGCCTTCTCTCCGCACTCGCAGACCCATGGGCCGGTTCCTGCGGTCAATATGGCTTTTGGCGACGCAAGGGCAGAGCACCCAAGAATCTCCTGAACACGGCGTCGAGCCTAGATTGCACCAGTGTGATTCGGAGGGGAACGTGATCGCATTCGCAGCCCTAACACGGCGATGCCAATAAGATGTGCACCAGGGATCAGCCCATCCGTTCGAATCATTCTAAAGCTTGTAGCCCGGCCCGTATAAAACCTGCTAACACAATTTGAGGGTGCAGAGTGGGCTGTTGGGGGCAAGCGTGTGGCTGCAGAGTGCCCCTTTCCCAGAAATGATTCGCGGCTGGAATTACCTTTTCCCCTTACAGTAACCCCACGACTAAGGCTGCTGCCCGCGACACCTGTCCTCACCCACCGAGTCCCCAAATAATACCCTCAAGCTCCCCCAAGAGAGAGAGTTGACACTACTGACAGCTCGCACCACCTTGAACTTTCTCCAATTCACTCCAACTGTGCTTCGAGGTACTCCACCGTCTCGAGCCATTTGCTCTCGCTATTATCCCCGCGCTCTCGCAAACACCTCGAGGGCTACTTTAATCGCAATCGCTCCCTTCTCCAGAAAAGCTTTTAATCCACATCAAGATGAAGGGTGAGTCTGGTCCTATCTCCAACTCTGCAGAACTCTCATGCTAATCCGCCATGAAGCAATCATTCTCGTTGGTGGCTTCGGCACCCGTCTTCGCCCTCTTGTACGTTCCCCCTGGATTGCGCCAGCGACATGCGCCGGCCAAGAATTGGCTTGAATCAGCCTGGATATACACACAAACATAGACATTGGAAGCGGCGCATGGCTAACAGAATCACAGACCCTCACTCTCCCCAAGCCTTTGGTCGAATTCGGTAACAAGCCCATGATTCTCCACCAGGTTGAGGCTCTGGCAGCAGCTGGTGTCACAGACATTGTCCTTGCAGTCAACTACAGACCCGAGGTTATGGAAAAGGCCCTGGCCGAGGTACGTGCTCGAGCATATGTATGATCGCATGGCAAAAGACAGCGCTGACCCAATTGCTCACAGTACGAGAAAACCTTCAACGTCAACATTACCTTCTCGATAGAGACCGAGCCACTAGGTACCGCCGGTCCCCTCAAACTAGCAGAGAAAGTCCTTGCCAAGAATGACGAGCCCTTCTTCGTGCTGAACTCCGACGTTATCTGCGACTACCCCTTCGCTGACCTTGCCGCCTTCCACAAGTCGCATGGCGACGAAGGCACCATTGTGGTAACCAAAGTCGAAGAACCCTCCAAATACGGTGTCATAGTGCACAAGCCCAACCACGCCTCGCGCATCGACCGCTTCGTTGAAAAGCCTATTGAGTTCGTTGGCAACCGCATCAACGCCGGTATCTACATCCTGAACCCCTCCGTCCTCAACCGCATCGAGTTACGCCCTACCTCTATCGAGCAAGAAACTTTCCCGGCTATTGTCAAGGATGGGCAGTTGCATTCGTTTGACTTGGAGGGATACTGGATGGACGTTGGCCAGCCGAAAGATTTCCTGTCCGGAACTTGCTTGTACCTGTCTTCGCTCACCAAGAAAGGCAGCAAGCTGCTCTCCTCCCCCTCCGAGCCATACGTGCACGGTGGCAACGTGCTGATCGACCCCTCCGCCAAGATCGGCAAGAACTGCCGAATCGGCCCCAATGTTACAATCGGCCCCGATGCAGTGATTGGCGACGGCGTAAGACTGCAGCGTTGTGTCATCTTGGCTGGTAGCAAAGTCAAGGATCACGCATGGATCAAGAGCACGATTGTGGGCTGGAATTCGACAGTCGGCAAGTGGGCACGTTTGGAGAATGTTACGGTGCTGGGCGATGATGTTACGATCGGAGATGAGATCTACGTGAATGGCGGCAGCATTTTGCCGCATAAGAGCATCAAGGTTAATGTGGATGTGCCGGCGATTATTATGTAAAGAGGCGGAAGCGTTTCTTTGCGGATAGGAGAGTCTGGAAGATCTGACGCTCTGTGATGGAGTCTTTGGTCTGACCGGCCGGGCTTCTCTCCAAACTCTTCACTCTTCTTTGACGGAGCCGTCGCAACATGTCTGTTATAAAAGTTGGGCTGGGCTGCGTCCGGAGTCTTGGACGAAGGGGCGTGGTTTACACTTCTATCTGTCTATACTATGAAAAAGATTACTTTGAGTTTGTGTGGCTGAGAGGATAAAGAGATGGAGTGTTTGCATGCCTTTGACATACTTGCTGGGGTGAGATGGGTGTAGGCTTGTGAGGGCTATAACGGTAGGCGGAGCCAATTTCATGAGTTCTGAGATCAGTGGAGATGGTGCCTTTGAGGTGCGTTGGCTCGCGGTGCTGGTGCTTATATGGTGGTAGGTGGCGGTTGACGGTGCTTGAGGTGCTGAGGGATCCCTTTCTGAATGGCGCTGAAAAGAGATCAGGGCAAGCTGCGAGCCAAGTGATGCTCGCTGTTGGAGGTCCTGGATGTGTCTCGAGACTTGAGTACTGTCTTGTTTGACAGAACCGAGGATCTGTCGCTCTTGATGAGGAGCGTAAGAACGTTCATGTTTCTCTCATTCCCCTACTAGTACCTATTCTGGATTTTCTTTGTATCCAGGTCCTCCTTCTGCACCAGTGTGACAACTTTCAGTTCCGTGGACGACTTTCCAATACTGCTCACTTCGACATAGGTTCAAGTTCTACTCTGCTTCGCTTCCTATATACCCTTTCACTGCCCCCTGCGGTGAAGTCCCATCATTTGGGACTCGGGTCAAGCTTCCAAGCAGCTTCAATCCCAAGGTCTTGTCATTTCTGACACTCGAGAGTACTCGAAAAAAGTATGAGCATATCTGATTCTACCACGAGTACATCTGGAAGTCATGCTCGACTACAATCAGTCGAAACACTCCAAACTTTCCCATTTTCTAAGGAGATGTGCATGGACACAGAAGAATTGTCAGCTCGAATTACTACGTCATGTGACAGCGCGAGCAATTGGGCGCGTTTAGAGTTTAGGGGCCTCCACTAGCGCCATCCTGACAGCGGCCTCTTCCGCCGAACTCAATTGCATTTCACAACTTTCACTTTCGCACTCTCGTCCTCCAGCACCCTCACTCTTTTCTCACTGATCACATCCGTTTCTGTGGTGTGATCTGGCGGCTACGCGGGCCTGCGAGGAATACTTCTTCGTGACCGTCTGAGGATATCGGCAGCTCTCTTCACAACACACCACCTGCAGACAGCTTCTTGTGGGTTCTGCGAAGCCTCAATTGTCTCTCTTCAAGTTGTCACCTCCGGCGAGAATCGACCAAGTCTCTCCACCTTCACAGGCAGCAGCTGCTGCCAATTCTTCGGAGCTTCTTCTCTCTTGTTGCCTTCTGAGAGCATTGACACACCTTCTCGACACCACGGCCACAGAGCAGCTTCATGCCAATTCCCCGAAGCTCTTCGTGAGTCAACTTTTTACATCTGCACCATCCCCACGCTGACATTCTGAAGCTGCCACTACTCGACAATCGACGAGAAGGCTGCACGAAGATCTCACTCTTATCGGTTCCTCTGAACCTCAGTGTGAGTCTACATTTCCTCGAGGGTCCAAAGCTCTTCGACGTACTGACAGCCTGAAGCTCACCTGTGGACTGCTTCGCAATCGACAAGAAGTCCTTAACCCACGAGGTGAGTGCCTCACCCAATGCCTCTTTTGGTTACGCTGACCAGCCTGTAGCCTACCGGAGCGAGTCTGCTTTGATAAGGCTCTCATCATCCAAAACCTCTGAAATCATCCAAGACCACCCACGGCCCACTACACTACTCTCCGCCATGTCGGGCTACAACATCTTCTGGCAAGGCGCCAATGGAGCGTGGGACAGTGGTGCTGTGAGTACATCTAGCTTCTGTCGTTTTAATCTTTCAGAGTAAAGTGCAGTGCGGCAACTAATGTGTTATCCAGAGCTCTGAGGTGTCGATCGAGGCTCTAGAAGGTACTTCCAAGGCGGTGCTCAAATCCAGTGCCAAGAAACATCCTGCCCCTGAAACGCCGCCCTCCGATGTCATCGACCTTGTCTCCGATGATGATTCGGGACCACCAATGAAGAAGAGTCGAACCGAGAGTCCACCTCTCAGCAACGTCCCAGTTGTCGATCAGGCTCTCCAGAAGCGCAAGGATCGCAACGAGCCGGACCATCGTTTCTCTACAGCTACGAGTGCAGCAAGATTCTTTGCCATATTTGATCTCAGAGTGGAGATCTACGAACTGCTGCTCCGCGCACCTGGAAAGTTCCTAATTGAATGGCAATCAAAAAGGCCGCCGCCGCCTGAATGTGATTTTTGCATTGAAAAGGGCGTAAGTACCCCTCCATAGAAGCACTGTTTAGTGTTACTCCGGAGACACCAATTTGGGTATTATACTAATAGACTGGAACAGTTATTGTGTAGCAGCGAGCGCTCATCAGACCCATCAGTATGTCGCAGATGCGAAGTGCACGGGGTTCCATGCATCGTTCAGACTGCGAAACCTAATTTTCGCCACATCACCCACGTCGAAGCCCATTCATGTTACGAAAAGTATGATAAGCGACCAACTCCTGCAGGAGTCGAGACGGCTATAATGCGGACTTGTCGCACGGTGTATCTCGAAACTATGCACATACTGTACGGCAAGAACCTCTTCTGCAGTGGGTCACTGTCCGATTTGAGCGATTTTCTTGACTTGTCCCTGGAGAACGAATTTCCCCTTGGATTTGGCCCTCCAGCACGAGCAGACTACTGGAATTCTCCCAAAGGCCGAGCTTATCTTGTCAGGCGTCTAGAGGTGCACCAACCCCACCTGGGATCTGACGATGATATTATAGAGCGTGAAGATAGCTGGGACTTGTATATGCGCTGCGCAACCGGACATCTCAGTTATTTTGACAAACTGGAAATGTTGCGCGTGGATTTCAGTCATTTCGGGATGATGAGGAAAGGCGATCACCATCCTGTTCTTTCTGTGCTCGGAAATCTGAAGAATGTCAGGAGGTTGGAGATATGTGGCGCGGATCACATGGACACCGTCGAGCAATTGAAAACCGCAATGGAGGAGGCCGGAGGGAAGCTCGTGATGCTGCCCAAGACTTGCTCAAACTCCCATCTATGAGTAGACTTGGCGGGATGTTTACACGGGCGGCAACTGTCTTCAGCTATGACAGGGGTAGAAGTCTGCAGTGCTCGCGATCTCGTCTTGCTTCAATGGTCTGCGATATGGGGAAGTTTTGGAGGATCAAGTCACACACGGACTGATTTGACTGGCAAAGCGCTTTGCCCTTCGAGCTCATAATTATAGTGGCATAAGATCAAATAAACTTCAACTGTCACCTTTCTACCCCATCTTGCAGAAAAGTGTGACATGACAGTGGATAAGAAGTTCCTGGAATGCTTCGTAATTTCTCGAATCATTCCTGATCACTTGGGGTCTTGAGAGGATCAAGACTCTGGAGATCTAGGGCGCAGCGGCGCAACCCATATGGATACTGTCGGAAGGTTTGTGAGTTGCGATGCAGAAGGCATGAGGAAAGCTCGTAAATCTGCCTAGTCGCTGTGGATGTATTTGGACACTGAGCGGCGAGTGTCTCCAGCTCTGCAGAGAGAGAAGTCTGCAGTACCACTCTCGTCTTGTTTCCAGTCTTTCATGGACTACTAAGCTAAATGCGTTATGCAGGGTCTCTTTTCCAGCAACCATGGAAGCTGCTAACTGCCTTCTCCACTCTTCCTCGACCTCTACTCTCCACTCGCTTCCACCTCAACGGAGAATCAAGTTCTCCTCCACCGTCAACAGCTCGAATTTCAAAACGCAAAAGAATCTCATACTCCGCATTGCGCAAGAGATCTTGAGCACCGCCTCTCTCAAAACGGCCAAGACTATTCGAAAAATGCCTTCCTACGCTTCCTGCTCGTTCCGACCTCGCTGATCTCCATTGCGGCTGGAAATATCTAGGGGATGGGGTCCAAAGGGCCGCCCTTGTCAAGACAACATTTACGCATGCGTAGCACAGTACCAGTCCGACTAATGCGAAAAAGGCTACGTTAAATACTGGCACGGCATCATGCCCGACGGGAGCGAAAACAGGGTTCAACGGGTTCATACTCTTCTGTCCCAAGGAGCCCTTTTGCTATAGAACAGGGCAGGGATTGCACGGGGCCTGATAACTACCGCTCACTCGAGCTTTCAGCACAGTTGGTGGTCTGGTCTACAAGGTCAATTGCAAGGTCTATTCTGATCCGCATTGCAAGGATCTTATGTTTGAGACGGGAACCTTACTGGTCGAGGTGTTTCAATACTACCCGTCCGGACGGCGGAGGGGCTCAGAGTTTGCAGTGTTGGGAGGGCTGCTAGGGTGGGTTTTGGAGGATGTGTGGGGTCACACTTGAGCTGAATCCGGCTGGTAACGCTATGTTTGCTTCTCAAGCTCGTCATCATGGTGGCATGATTTGAACACATCACAACCATCGAAAATCGTGATGAACACTACTGATATGAGAAGTTCATGGGACGCTTCCTAGTGACTGATCACTTGGATTGTCTCTCGTGATCTGGCTGTTCCCTGACTACTCGAATGTCTCTTTAATAGATGGATGTTTCCTGGATATGGCCTTGGACATTCGTCGGTTCCTGAAATACTTCAACTTGGATATCCCACTGCTATTTGGATGTCTCCTGTTTCTTAATTACTTGGACTGATTCTAAGTATGAACGTTTTGGTTTCGGTTATCCAGATTGTAGCTTATCATTTTGAAGATTTCCAAAAATATGAGAACAAATGTGATTGTTAACCCATTTATCATTGGGCGAATCCTAATGAATAAGAAGACAAGACCAGGGTAAAGTTTCGAGATGATATATGTCTCCGAATGAAGAACTCCGCCGTTTGCGAATTACCTAAACCAGGATACATTACTTTATACGACAAGTGATGAAGGGCATGAAAATCCAGAATTCGTTCTCACATTTTTCCAAATTGAAAGTCAAAGGTCGTAGTGCAACCGGGAGGACTTCAAGCTCCACAGTTCACCGAGCGTGCTGCGGTCCTTTCTTCACCTCTTTCCTTTTACGAACCACCAATTTCTTTTTAATTCTACGGATTTCTATGATACAAGTCAATCTGAAAGCCCATGATTTCTATCTAGAAACAAAAGAGCATTTTTAGAGCCAAAAAAAGAAACCACTACAGCCAAAATGCCACCAAGAATGGCGCAGGCTCGGAACTCACGTTACACCGACCCTTCGCCCTCGCTTACGTAATGCGCACCTTCCGCTTCCGCACTAGCGCGCTTCGCCATCAACGTCCTCTCAACGCGCATCTTTCGCGTCCCTCTTCCATCCTCCACCCATCTTCCGCCGTTCCGCAGTGAAGACAACCTCTACCCCTCACAAAACCGTTTTCGAGAGGCATCTGCCCTAATCAGGCATGCGTCAGACTTCTTCGAGCAACACATGTGTGACACCGAACAGAGATCTGAGCAGAACGGTTGTTTCTTCAAATACCCACAAACGCCAACCCCAGGCGCAGCAACATCCTAATGCTACACGGTTTCCTCCCAGCGCAGCGACTCGACGGCTGCAGTGACGAACAAAGAGAGCGCCGAGGCAGCCCTGTTGACACGGAAAACGTGCTTCGGCCGTGCAGTGGAGACGTGGGCGCCGATGAGCGTACAAAATAGTTTTCAATCAGAGCGGCTAGAGTCGTTGTGCGTCGTATGTGGGAAGCCTGGCATTAGTTGTGCTTGCTGTCCCTCGAGCGGTTTCCGTTTGTTTTGGAGAAGCCCCTTGAGCGGGGGGAGGATGGAGGAAAAGAAGCCCGGTGATGACGAAGGTCCAAATAAGCCAAATTCGTAGGCCAGCATTTCTGAATCGTCGGAGCCACTTGTGTATGAAAGTATGCAGGGAGGATGATGAGAGGAGAGCGTTGGCGATGAGAACTTGAGAGCTGATCTGAGGGCACTTCTTTTCCTTCTTCTTTGTTGGGGGCAGGGCGGAGCGGGGAGGAGAAAAGTAGAGTGGAGGCGCCGGGTTGATGAGAGGAGAGGAGCTGCTCCATGAGTATCTCCTTCGCAAGCATCTCCTGCGCGAGCATCTCCTACAAGAGCATATCCTACACAAGCACAAGCATATTCATCCCAACTAGATTGACACACCTCGTTACACGTCCATACTCTTTGAATTCTGTTTTGCAATAGGGTTCCTTGGTTAGCTTCCGATATTGTTGCTTTCACCCACTTCCATCGATCTGCATGCTGGCAACGCGGAACCCTCGGACATCTACCAACCGTCATATTTCTTCCAGCCAAACAGTTCTCTCTCGAGAACTTCACACATTCATCCCATCCACCTTTTGCTGAAGCGCTATTTGCTGCCTCGCTTTGTGTTTATACTATAGGACTGTGCTGTATTAATTGCTTTCAACATGTCGTGCTGTCCAAGTCGTGGCGGCTTCTCATGTGTTCAGAGTGAGCCGGGGAGTGGGTTTGGAGGCGACACTTGGTTACGTGGGCTACGGCTATGTCAAGTCGTGATGGAAGGGTTTCGCCTTAACAAGCTCGAGTGGTCTTTTTGGGAGATGGAGGGGACGAAGGTCACGTCTAATTCTGAACAACAGGTTCGGGATCGACTGGTTCGAGAGGTTTGAGATGGGGATCTGTAGTTGGAAGGAATGTGGAGCATGCGATGGGAGAACCTGGAAGATACCAGGTTACAGTTTGCCTTCCTGTTCCGTTTTGCTACTCGTTCCAAACTCTGTCTTCCGTGCTCTTTCAGACTTGGTGGTTCTGTGTGCGTTTATATGCAAGTTCTCTGTTCTCAGCGAGGTTGAGGCTTGTTTTTCACTTGACGATTGTGTCAGTGTATCTCATATCACAGACTCCCCGACTTATGCTTCACAGGCTAGAACTATCATCAGGGAAGGCTCTCATTGTGGCGTAGAATAAGGCTCCCCGGATATCAGGCGTCACTCGGATCAAACCCGGGTAACAAGTTCAAGAACCACAATATCTACTTGATCGAGCGGTGTTGCCGGTTATGTTCCCCGATCCCTCCTTTGTCTGTCGTTCCACAGCCTCGCTGTCGCTTCCACCGCTTGTCTTTGTTGTCGTTGTCGCCATCCGAGGGCACAACCATTTGTTTACTTCAAGCCCGGGTCCCGCTCGGCTGCTAATTCGTCCATACCCAAACCACCTTGCGCAAACAATTCGCTACCGCTTATGGACTAGCGACAGTTCTGTCCTGCCTCAGCCGGCCGCAGTGCATAAATAGCGACCTGCCTTCAACTTCTTCCTCTTCTTTTCTCTTCCCGCCCGACCACGACTGCACTTACCTCAACTTCTTTGGTTTTCGTCCGCGTGGTTGCTTTGCTTGCTTCACATCGGCCTCAAACTGCTTCAAGGTACGCTGATCTCCATCTTCCCTTCCAACACTCTGTGAATCTTGTGTCGGGTGAACATCCCCGGGCACTCCAAGGAACAGACCCGGTGGATCCTCTCCCGTGCAATCTCCGTCAACACATTCACACTCGTTGAGCCTCCAAACAGTCGTCAGCTAACAATACTCCTTGCGCAGTCATCTTTCTGCGTCGCATCCTGATCCTCACTTCGCTCCTGCTTTCTGCTCTCGACGACTTTCGTTACAAGTATCACATCCATCCGGAACTTGGAGACGCACGCTTGACCTTCAACAATGAGTTTTCAGTGGCCCGAGTTGGATGGCGCTGAAGTCGTCATCTGCGCTCCCCATGATGGCCACCAGTGGAAGCTTCACGAGGCTTATCTTCGTCAACACTCCACTGTTTTCAAGCAACTCCTGGATGATGGTTCCCCGCGTATCAAGAAGGACAGAGAGACCCTGAAACCGATGATGAAGTACCGACTCAAGACGGTGGTCAATCCGAACGACAATCACTTCGCCACCTTCAGGCGTGCTGTGAGTATCCTCCTGGGATCATCAGACCTGCCTTGACTAACCTTGCAACGTAGCCATTCCCGAGGGCGGGCCAGTTCGATCTCCCGGAGAACACACAAGGAGCCGGTATCACCAACAACTACATCCGCACCTACGACAACTTGTTTTTGTGCATGTACGGCCATGCACCCGTCGTCGACAAGAGTGACTTGGGCCTATATGACATCCGCGTCTTGGTGATAGCTGCTGAGATGCTGGGAGCTGTCGCTAGTGTTGAGAAGGCGGTCGATTCGCACATTCGCGCCATGGAATCCCAGCTGGACAAACATGACATGGGACTCAAGGACATCTCCAGGTTGAAGAAAGCTGCCGCCTTACTGGGTCCTACTGGCAATGTTGTTGATAAGGTGATTGATTCCCACCTTCGCGCCATGGAACCCCGGTTCGACAAGCATGACTTCGAGCTCTGTGACGTCCACACCTTCGTCAGAGCTGCTGAGAAATTAGGTGCTATTGAGACTGTTGAGAAGGCAGTGGCTGCGCACATTTGCGCGATGGAACCTCAGCTCAACAAACATGACGTGGAGCTCAAGGATGTCTTCAAGTTGAAGGAAGCTGCCATGAAATTGGGTCCTATAGGTGCTGTGGTCAAGAAGGTGATTGATTCTCACCTTCGCGCGATGGAACCCCGACTCGACAAGCACGACTTCAGTCTCCGCGACGTCCACACATTCATCACAGCTGCCCGGAAACTGAATGCGGTGGAGATTGCTGAGAAGCATATCGATGCTCACCTCCGCGCCATGCTCAGCCAGCATGACTGGGAACTTAACGACATTCAAATCTTGGCCAGGGCGGTCGAGACTCTGGGCCGTACTGGCACTTTCAAGAAGATTGTCGATGATCGCCTTCGCGCCATGGGTCCAGACTTTTTGCGTCAGATTTTCGAACGTCCTGGCGTTTGCGCATCGATTGGTGTTAGCCTTTGTTCCAGCTGGATCTACAAAGAGTCAATGATCCATCTGGTTGGCTCATACACTTTGCTTCCGGATGATCAGCGCGAAGAGACCTTTGCTGTTGCGCACGGCCTAGTGATCCGTCACCATGTCGTGACAAAGTTGGGCGAGGTTCTCACTGAGAGACGCAATATGGACGAGCATCTCATGAGGTTCTACCCCAATGTGATGAAGCATCCTGCGGACCCCAGCGGGCCTACTCCCAACCGGAGGACCTACGCCAACGAAATCTTCATGTGGCAAGCCGCTACCCTCGTCCGTCAGTACATTTCGCTTGTCATTTCCAAAGACATGAGCTGGCGCGGTACGGACGGGGGTGCTGGGTTCTACCGCAAGATCTCCGAAGGCGGCAGAGCATACGTGTGCGGAGACGAGTTTGATGGCTTCTACCTCACGTTCGACATGACGGAGAAGAGCCAGGAAATCTTCGAGGAATCAGTTGCCGGTCTGAAGTCTGAGCTCAGTCTCGTGGTTGCCCCCCTGATGAAGTGCAATCTCGAGTACAAGCCCGAGGAGCCCCTCGAGTACCTCACCCACCTCGAACTGAGCAATGGTGACATGCCGTGGGTTAGCGGCCGCCCCCGTTTCGCTGTCCATCCCGTGGTGGCCGCGCATCTTGATGGCTTCCATGCTAGTCGGCGTGATCGGGTTCAACTTGCTTCCTTTGGCCCCCGCCCCCCAACCGGTCCCGCTGCCGGTCCCGCTGCCGGTCCCGCTGCCAGTCCTCCTGCCAGTCTCGCTACTGGTCCCGCTGCTGATCTCGCTGCCGGTTTCGCTCCCGGTCTCGCTCCCGGTCTCGCTGCCGATTTCGCTCCCGATCCCCCTGTCCGCCCCTCCATCGAGAACAATCTTCCCGGTTCTCGCGCTACTCCCCAGGTCGCAAACCACCACGATGGCCACCCAGGAACCCCAGACACCCCGGGAACCGATCAACGCAAGATCCGCTACCAGGACGAATTTGAGCCCCGAATCATTGCCAACTCCTGGTCCAGAAGGACGGCGACGGAGAAGGCAAACCGGACTTTGTTGCGTGCCGAAACTAGTTCCTCGACCAGTGTAACGCCTCCTCTTTTCGCAAACGGCGGTGTTGCTCAATCCGGTGGTGGCATCGACCTCTTTGGGCTCGTGTCTCCCGTTGACAAAATTCCTCCTCTTTCTCCTGCAATCGGCAGCAGTGCAGACAGCGGTGGTGCTTCAACTGGCGCCAACGAGCCCAAGAGCCAGCATCCTGTTGGCCTACCGGTTGCTCCTCTCGGCAACGGAAGCAGCGGCCAGAACCGAGCTGACATTGATGTCTCGACCGACGCCAACAAGCCCGAGAGCCAGCGTCCTCTTGGCCCACCGGCTGCATTCGACAGAAACCCCGTCAACCAGCAGCTGTTGACTGGGCTCGAAAGTAGCGACGAGGAATTCAAGCTGGAGCCCCCCATTCGTACAAACGCAGCGGGTACAAACAAGCGTGGCCGTGATGCCAAGTCTGCTGAGAGCGACAACGATGCCAGCCAACCCAAGAAGCGCCGTCAAGCTTCTCCACATGGCGGTATCAACAGCAATGCTAAATGAGCATGCTTCTGTTACAAAAACTTGCTACTGTCGTACCCGCCAACCCATGCCGTCTCCTACTTCCACGCCGCACCTTCCTCAGCAGCATGTTTCACGATCGTCAGCAAAATTTTGCATCGACAGCCGAACCTGCTCCTGTGATGTTCATCAGACTTCGATAGCATAGGGAATTAATGGAATGAGAAGGAGCGATCGTTTTGAACAACTTCGTTTTATGGCTGCAAGTGATTGTGACTTGTGACTTTTGTGGGTTCGTGCTGTACCAAATACCGTACTTGACTGTAAGATGAATTTCGAAGTCCTCGGGGCTTCGACAAACTAAAAGCAGGAGGCTGATCTCTGATAACCAGCCGCTTCCTCGATATGATGATATCCATACTCTGAAGCTCAAACAAGATAAGAGGGAGGGGCCGGGGGCTGGAAAGAGATGGCACTAGCTCAGACTTAGAAAAGAGACCACGAAATCCTATGCTGATATCCTACCTAGCCAATGATATTCTGCAACACATTGCTGTCTCTCCGCAGGATTTCCCTACGGTAAGTGCCAAACATCAAGGAAGCAGCTCCTCGCTCGAGACAGCAGCCACGTCGTCGTCCTCAATATTCTACGCATACTACCTCGTCTCGATCCACAACCAAGCTCAACAACAGCAGGCCCCTTTTAGAAGCAACCAAAACACAGCCGCTTTGCACTACACATACTCACGCCCAACTCCAGTCTCCCAACACATCATTTAGGTATTCGTCACATCACATCAAATCACATCACACCACTCAACACATTCACAAAAGTCCATCAACGCACAAAAAGTAAGAAACCAGTTTATTGCATTCGCATTCGCATCCGCATTGCCTTGCTCGCGTCTTCATTTCCCATAAAGCATAAAGCATAGGTCCATAAAGCATGAAAAGACTTGTTTCCCCCCTTTCCCATTTCCCAGCGCCAAATATCAAGTTCCCGCATCCCATCCCATCTCATCCCATCCACCTCGTCGTGAAAGAAGAAAGTCAATCCACCTTTCAGATCCCCCAACTCCCGCAACGCGTTCGCAAGTTCGTAAAAGTTTTTTTTTTTTTTTTTTGAGTCTTTTTGGAAATTTCCGGCATTCGATGGTTGCTGCAGCAGGATGTCGGCCGGAAATCATGGCCTGGCAGTTCAAAGAAACATCGAACTGGATTTGGAGGTGAAGGAACGCAGGAAGATCTTGGCTGTTCTCCGGTCTGGACCACTGGGCTGGGGTGTGGCGAGACTTGGCAGATTCGAAATGACTTGCGTAGCGCGGAAGGAGTTGCAGAAGGGGAGGTTGGAGCAGAGTGCGAGGTCGATGCGTCTGAAGGTTGATGACGAAGCGTGGCGGTACTTGGAGGCGAGAGCATGGTGGAGGATAGCGGAATTGTTCTTGTCGACGTCGCTACTCTCAGATCCAGGTATTTGGCGACGGAAATCGTGAGACGTTTTCACCAGCATCTTGCCGTCCGCTCATCCGCTCAAACCAGATCATCGAACTCCTCGTCAGCCTCGATCTTGAAGCTGCGCTGGATGCTGGCAGCAGTGAATCCAGCAGGCAAGTTGTAGTAACCGCTGCGGTCCTCGTCACCACGCTCACCGCCATAAAACTCATTGGGGTCGTCATCCTCATCGTCCTCCTCAGCAGCAGCAGGCACAGCGACCTTCTCCTTCTTGACCTGCACCTTAACACCCTTGTCACCATCGTCATCATCGTCTTCGGAATCAACGGCAATAGCCTCCTGGGAAGACGTGCCGAAGCTCGAACCGCCTTTCTTCAAGGGGGAAGACTTGGAGACACGGCTGTTGGAACCGAGAACGCGGTTGTTGGCCGACTTGCCACCGCGCTTGCTGGCGGGGGCGGGGGTGCTGTTGTACGAAGAGTCGGGGTCGCCGGTTTCGGCATCCTCCATTTCCTCATCGTCGTCGGAGGCACCGGCGGCGGCTTTGCGACCTTTGCAATCCTTGCCAGAACCAGAGCCACGGGGACGACCGCGACCTCGGCCGCTGCTAGCGCCTTTGTCGTGGCGGTATTCGACGCTGCCGGTCTTGAGGGTGGACGGGTCATCGCCGCGCTCGACGGCCTCGGTGAGGGCTTTGACTTCCTTCCTGATCGAGCGGAATTGGAACTCGAGGCCGCTGGGGGTGGAGCTGCCGAAGTACTTGTGAATCTCTTCATGATTTTGTTAGTGGACAAGATGTTCTCAAAGAAAACAAAGGACTTGTGACGTGGAGAAACGTGAATTGGAATAAGCAGGCGTAAAACAGCAAACACTTGATATGCTTTGTTTCACATACCATCCGGATCAGCGGAGCCGATCTTGGGATCAGTTGATTTGCCGGAGCCAATCTTCAGTTCCTTGGGATCGACACCCTTGTCCATAGCAGCGCGGACGTTTCGGGCATCGTACTTCACGATCCGGAGTCGGTGGTCAATCCCAGAGGGGGTAGTGTCGCTGCCATAGGCGTCGGCGATCTCTGCAGAATGAACCGCATCAGACACGACATTCTACAAATGTCGCGTGATACTTGGAATATGACCTGAAGAGAAAGAAAACTGATGTTGTGAAGAAAAGTGAGATACATACCTTTGAAGTTCAGCTTCAAGCCCGGGTTGGAGGCGATGACCGCCGCCAAGAGGCGCGACTGCGACTCGAAAGATCGGAAGTTGGCGGGAGCCATTTTGAAGACTTGACTGTTGATTGTGAGCGGAGTTGTGATAGAGTGAGGTGGTAATTGAGTGAGGATGAGATAGAGCGAAGCTGAGATAGAGCGAAGCTGTTATAGACGAAGTTGTGATGGGGTGAGGTGACAATGGATCGAAGTTGTGATGGATTGAAGTGGGTGGGAAGTGAGTAGAGGAGGAGGTGTAGTAGAGACGAAGGTAGAGACGAGAGAAGTAAGCGAAGGAGAGGAGGCGAGAGTGGGGTCAAGCGAAGGAGAACCGAAGGTAGGAGTAGAAGCGAAGGAGGAGTGAGGTGAAGACGAGCAAGGCGAAGGAGGGAAGCAGAGACTTACAGTCGTGGTAGACAGTCGATGTGAACTTGTGAAGACGACTCGATCTCAGCCTCGAGCGGGGTTTCAAGCTTTGAATCTTCGTAAAAAGATTCAAAAGAAACAGAGAAGATGTGGTAGGACTCTTGAAAGTCGAAGGGCTTGTGGCTTCAAGAGGGCTTGTGGCTTCAAAACGTTGTCTGTAGTGGGTGATAGTTGCTGGTGTGAGTTGCAGCTGGGGTTGCGGAGATGTAGGAAGATGGAGGTCTCGGTCCCTCGACCGGCCTTTTATTTCAAAGACGGCTGGGCGCGCGCAGGGTTATACCGGGCGGAAGACAAGGTCGTTTACCCTAAGTTATGCAACTTCGCTCTTGTCTCCCAAAAGGCCCGGTGAAAGGTCGGTGAAAGGTCGTGAATTGCAAAATTAAAAACGACATTGTCCGCGTGAACCGTATGATATCTCGGTATACTTTCCTAGGGTTCTTGGGTATCGATCGATCCATAAGCGCTACGAGAATCGCTGAGATTTGCTTTTGAAACCTCCGGATCGCTTCTGATGGAGTTCTGTGCATATCGGTTTCTGGCTTCACGGAGGGTTTGAACGTCGATGAACGTTCGATGTTGGAGATGCTGAGTTGGCCCGAGCTTTGTCGCCTTAGGTTTCGATGCCGGCTCCCAGCCCCCTCGGAGCACACCCACCGAGTCCCAGGAACATGACTGGATGGCTCAATCGTTCAATTTGCCTGTTCGTTATCAGTCTCTGGCTTTGAAGGCAGCTTTGTAGAAATAAAAAGAATAACGAGTATTTTGGAGTCATAGGAAAATATATACTTACTACACACTAATTGAGCGTTTTTGAAACCGCCTTTCCTATCCCTTTTCAAGAAAAGAGGAGATAGCAGCTAGTCGATTTTATCGCCGATCGCTATACTGCTAGAGGGTTGGCACAAGCCAGAACATGCCCAATCCAGCTTGGAAATGGACCGTGCCACCTTTCTTTACTGTACTTCAAGCAATCCAATATCGACTACTTGCTGTTGAGCCTGGCTAGGGAAAGGCCGGGGGAGAGTGACTGAAAAGACCTACCCATTAAAATGGAATTGAAGAAGACCTTGTAAATTAGCAGTATAGAACACAATACCAGCTACGAAAGACAGCGCCGCGCAATGCTTTCAATTCCTGCTGTACAGAGGTATCGGTATCCACATGTTAAGCCATCTAGCCCAAACTCCGCCACAAGCAACCGCCAACCCAAATGCACTAAAGCCCCCTATACCCATTTTCGTGTTCCCGACACCCAAGCCACGCAACCGCCAAAGCAAGTCGCAAGATATCCACAATGGAAGCCAACACAAGCGCAAAAGAACCTCTCAGTACCGCAAACTCTGTCTCCACAACTCCACCCTCTCAATCTCCCCCTTCCCCGCCCCAGCGACCATCGGACCAGCCAGTATTGGATTAGCAAACATCGGATTAGCCAGCATCGGATTCCCAACCATCCTCCCACCCCCAAACCCCCTGTTATTTTGCGCCAGCCCCACACTCCCAAAGTTCTGTGCCAATTCCTGCATCTTCGCCAACAGTTGCTGATGGCTCAGTTGCTGACTCGCATAGTTTCCATTCCCTCCTCCCATCCCACCAAACTGCCCCAATCCCGCACCGCCCGCATTCCGAGCAGCGCTCTGGGCATTTCCGGCATCTGCGGTCGCGGCATTTCCAGAGGCGGCGGCAGCTCCACGTGCCAAAGCTCCCGGCGACGTTGTGCTGGCGTTCGGGTTGCCAAGGTGCGACGATTGCGGTATCCCGGCACCTGTTCCTCCCAGGCCCTGATACGAGCCTCTGGCTCCTTCTCCACGAGCAAAGGCTCCCAGCGACAAGGTGCTGGCGTTCGCATTCGCGTTGCCCATGAATTGTGGGGAAGTTTGTGGTGGTGCTGCAGAAGTTCCACCCAGTTGATACGAGTGACGAGGACCATTTTGCGCGGCAAGGTGAGGGCGGTCCAGGAGCGGCGAAGATCGGACTGTAGGCAGGCCAGGACGCGATGGAAGAGAGAGGAGGCTTTGGCGAGTGCCTGCACCAGCAGCTGGGTGAGCTTGCAAGACATCAGCGAGGCTACGACGCGGTTTGAGGGCTGGTCGGGCAGAGGCGTCGCCATTATTGGAGGTGTTGGGGTTTGAGGTGGAGATTTCCTTGCTGCGGGCTTCGCGCTCGGCTTGTAGGCGGCGGCGGCGTTGTCCGAGGGTCTCTTCTTCTTCAGGAGTGCTGGATGGTGGTGGTGGATCAAGAATTTCGCGGCCTTTGCCTTTGATGTCGGGCTTAGTGGTGGTGTCTGCCGCAGTGAGGTCGCCGAATTGGGAGAGAAGTTCTTCAGAGAAGGCTTGGGAGACAGGACGTGATTTGGGGATGTTGGTCGCTTTTAGACGTGCAAGACGTTGTGCTAATGTCTCATCATCATCATCGTCTTCGTTATTGTTCTGATCTTGAGGAGTGTTGTTGTAGCCGATGATGGTGGATGCACGGCGTGATTGGACTGCGCTGGTGTTCACGGGGAGCCCGAGGAGTCTGCTGCGGCGTTGACTTAGTGGCTCGTTTTCCTCGAGTTCTCGACGCTCAATTAACCCCAGCGGACGATTGGCAGCAGCATTTCCTCCAATTGGCTTTGGTGGGAACAAGATCCCAAGAGGAACATCTTCGTCGTCTTCGTCATCCCCGTTCATTCCATTACCGGGAGCCTCCCATGCCAACTTGGTCTTCTTATGCTGGCGTGCCCGAGCCTCTATTTGAGCCACAGTATCCATGTCTAACAACGTAGCGTGCACTCCATTGGGAAACGCCTTGGTAAGTGGCTTCGTCCGTTGCTTCTGCTGATGCTTTCGCAGTTGCAATTCTGCCAGCAGCGTGGTTGGAGGGCCATTAACCACTTCATCCTCGAACTGTCCCTCATACTCGGAATTGTCGTCCTCCAGAGGCTCGCGTTCATCGCTTGGGACTCTTCCAGCATACCGCACCTCTCCCGAAGCTCGATACTGATCGTCCTCATCCTCTGAGTCGATGGGGCTTCTATCATTCGACGCCTTCCTGTTACCACCGGCCCCTAGCATGTCCTTGCTCCTCTGTCGTTTGAGGAAATTCAGTGTGCTAACCCGTTTTCCAGATGGGATCTCCTTTGCCAACAACTGAGTACTGGACCTCTTCCCACGCGGATCGCTTCTTCCATACACCTCAGAGCCTATGTGTCCAGCATAGAGGTGGTCAGTGAATGCATTGACTGGAGCGGACACAGAAGCATCAAGAATGCTATCAAGCGTGGCCACAGCTGACCCTTCTTTGAGCTCAATTGCCTGACTATGAGGTCGCTGGTCAAAGAAAGCAGTTGCGCGGAGGTGGGCATTTGCCTGAGACAGGTTGTCTTGATATCCGCCCTGAGCCGCCGCCAGACCCTCCTCGCCATCCACGACACCAGCCAGCCAGTTCGTACCAGAGTCTCTATTTGGATCTCTGGCTTGAGGCATGGAGTTTAGGAGCTGCGACCGCCTCTTGGCCAGGACTTGCGAACGAGGTTTGTTGGAGAGCTTCTGAGGTAGGTTCAACATCATTGGCACAGGTGCCGGATAGTATATCATCTGCTGACCAGTTGCAGGATCAGCATATGATGCTGGTCGCACCATTGATGCGCCGGGCGCCAGTGACAGGCGCGACAGTGGATTTCCATACGCTATCCTTCTCTCAGCATTTCGGGGCACAGGCTCAGGAGCATCTTCAGGGATCGTCTCATGAACCCCCTCTGGCCACACTTCAGGTCTGGGTTCTTCTTGTCCTGGCACCTCCTCGGGAATGTCTCTCCTGAACGACCTGATGGAGCCAGCATAGTGCACACCGTCGAAATTCTCAAACATGGCCTGGGCTTGCTGGAATGTGTTTGTTGAGGCAGATGTCGCTGGTCTGTCGTTTCCCACGGGCGGTGGTGGCGGTAGATCCTGTAGGAGTGCACCCGACGACACTTGTTCATGCTCGGGTGGTTTTCCTTTGATATTAAGGGGTTCTGGCATATCCCTGGTAAACGTGCTTCCATTTTCAGCAGGGCCCTCCTCCACAATCGACGCCTTGCGAGACGATGTCCCTGAAGCCGTGTACCGGCTCGAGCCCACAAACGACTCCAGGGGTCTTCCCTCCAATTCCGGCTCTGGTCGTGTGCCAAACCTCGAGCTTTTCGAGGCTGTTCGACTTCTGCCCGATGCAGAGATCGATCCGGTCGGAGACATCATGAAGCCACCAGGAGAATAACCGCCTGATCTCGCCGCCTGGTTGATTTCCAGAATCGAGGGCTGGGTCGACAACTTCCTCGGGTATTCCGGCGATACCGCATCGATTGGCGAGGCCAGCAGGGAGGATCTCCTCGAGTCGGCACGTTTCTGCTCCTCGCGCAGTTCCCGGATGGAATCTTCGATAGACGAGCCCATGGTGGACAGACGCTCGGCTTCCTTTTCCAACCTATTCACATTGGCAACATAGGCACCCTGTAACGTCTGCAAATCGGGCATGGGATGGCGGATCTTTGCAGAAGAAGTCGAAACCGAACGCGGTTTGGGCACGATCAGGGGCTGGTGGGATGTTGCAAAAGCGTTCTGGCCGTTGTGGCTTTCCCCTCGTATTCGTCCAGCTGGAACTTGCTCGATGTGGCTTGGCCGTCTGTGCACGGGGACCTCTCCGAGCCCAAGTGGCATCCGCTGTCTTGAACTTCGTCGCGAGCCCAATTGCGACGGGACATCGCGCAGTTCCTCGTCATAGTCGTCGTCCCGCGCCCGCTCGTAGCTGTGGCGCGAGCCTCCCGAAGCCATGGAGGAGGCCATTGCGCCGAGGCCGGCGGTGATGATGGAGGTCGGCGCTTTTGTTTTCCTGCTGCTGTTTGTCGAGGCTATATATAGCGAGTCCGTTGGCGGGGAGGAAGTGGAGATGCGACCACATTGATGATGCAAGTGGTGTTCGTCGCCGTCGCTTTGCTTCACCGCGGTGGATGCCATGGCGGAAGTGAGAGATGACGGCGTACGATATGACAGCTGGACCGCTGCATTCCTCGCCGCGGAAGGCTGTCAGGTGCCAATCGAGGGGACCGTTCTTTCCCAAGGCCCAAGGCTCGCCCTCGACTTTTTAAAGATCCGGAAGATGTCCAATCTGGGCTCGCTGACATGGGCTGTGCCTTATCAAAATTACTGCTGCAAAGAAAGCACGAACAACCTGGCAGACTTTCGATGACAGCAGCGACGGCCTTTTTGGTCGCATGATAAGGAGTTGGTAAGGTACGTCCCATCGAAAGCCTGGTTCTGGTCGAGCAGCTTGCAGGTACAGTAACATGGCGTCCCGCTTGATGAGGTTGCACCCAACGGCTGCCAGGCGGCTTAATCTCTTTACGCTTTCGACAGAGATGAGACGAGACTCCAAAGTCAGATTCCAAAGGCCAAGGCGTCTCCCACGTTTTCTGTCCGAAACCCTGATTATGAAAGTCATCCGAATTGGTGGATATCTCCAGAACTGGGGGATAAACTCTCGACCGACTCGGACTGCTCTCTTGGCTGTAGTTTAAGTTCTCAATTTACAACTGGGTTGATCCTTTGTTCCTACCTCGATGACGATGCGAGTATCCGGGTGCCTCTAAGTACTTCGATTGCTCCTACATCCTAGTACTTCAAGACATCCATAAAGAGCCTATTTTTACTTCCTCCTAGATAATTCAGTTGTTCCTAATCATTCCGATCCTTCTCATCACTTGCAGGCTCGCAGCCCTACTGACTGACAGCTGGCGTTGCCAAGTTGGCGCCCGTGGACAGCCATTCGGTCCAGACTGCATTGGTGGGGGAGCGCATCCTCGCTGCAGATCCCATTACCTCACCACCACAACCCGTGCCGGCCTAACCCACCGCGAAAATAGTCTTCGCCCGCAAAACCCGTCAGCTGAGCGGTCCGCAAAGGTGTCTGTGGTTGAAGATGCGGCTAGAGAAAGTGTAAGTGCTTTCCCGGCAATAGTCAACTCAAGTGCTTCCTGCTCTCGGCTCGGGAGATCCCGGTCGAATGTGCTCAGAGAAATTGACGAGAAAGAATCGAAAAACCGGGGAGCCAAGATCGACTTGACGAGATCCGCTCAAGCTCAGGAGCATCATATATGCGCCATTCCTCCCGCCCATCCAATTTCCCCAGATTGCGGTGCCGACCCGATCTTTCGCATACGAGCATTCCTGTCGCTACCGTGGCGAGCCTGTCGTGTCTTGCCCCAATCTCCAGATACACCACCACGCGCCAACTTAGGCGACCTTCGCCACCATGAATTGCCCGTCCCGGACCGACAACTTGGATGGGACCGAGGGCTGGAACCAGAATCCCAACCAGCTGGAGTCGTCGACGCGCCAGGACTTGGCCAACAATGGCACGGCAAACTCGAGACTGCGTCGAGTTGAGGATCCCACGCGTCATGACGCAGCTCTGGCGCAGACCCCACATGCCGACCAATTGAACGACTTCGAGGCCAGCCACCCGGGAGCTGACGGCCAGGGCAAGCCTGCTGCTGTGGGCAGCAGTCGCGGACGCGCGGGAACCGGTACGTCTGTCGTCGAAATAGACATCGAGGACGGACCCCGTGCACCGGGCAAGAAAAGTCCATGGAGTCGCTTTATATGCTCTGGTCGCGGTGGGGGTGGTGAGAGCTCTGGAGGACCTGGAAATGGCCTCAAGAAGCTCTTGAAGGGGTACCTCGAAGTGCTGGTCACATTTGGCAAGTTCATTGGTCCCGGTTTTATGGTAAGTGAAGCAAGCGGTTGCTTTCATCCCATCTTCAAGTTATCTACAAGTCTACACGCCTTGGAATCTCTACTAACACAACTCAGGTCTCAGTGGCTTATATCGACCCTGGAAACTATTCGACCGATGTTGCTGGCGGCGCCTCGTTTCAATTCAAACTTCTTTTCGTAGTTTTGATGTCCAATATTTTCGCTATTTTCCTTCAATCGCTATGCATCAAGCTCGGTACGGTCACTGGGATGAACTTGGCCGAGCATTGCCGCGCAGTTTTACCAACGTGGCTTAATATTTTCTTATACCTCATGGCTGAAGCTGCTGTAAGTCATTGCCTCTCTGCGTGCTGTGATCTCCTGGACCCTTCTTTGTGGACTTCACTGCTGTTACGTCTTTATCATGCCCCTAATGTGGCTGACCCCTGAGCAATAGATCATTGCAACCGACATCGCCGAGGTTATCGGAACAGCCATTGCTATAAACCTTTTAATTCCAGCAATACCTCTGGTAGCCGGCTGTGCGCTATCCATTCTAGACGTCCTCCTAATTCTCCTCCTCTACCGTCCGAATGGCTCCATGAAGGGCCTCCGAGCATTCGAGATGTTTGTTGTTGCTCTCGTGCTCGGCGTAGTTGTGTGCTTCTGCATCCAACTAGCACTTATCGAGAATACTTCTATTGGCGAAGTATTCAAGGGATATCTCCCATCGTCCGCGGTTGTGCAAGGAAAGGGGTTAGTCTTCACCTTACCCCTTTTGCCCCTTTATTCCAAGATACACATCACTTACAATCCCCACAGCTTATACCAAGCATGCGGTATCCTAGGAGGCAAGCACCCCCTTTCCGTCTAACACCCCCGTAACTAACCCCCTTCTCAGCAACCGTAATGCCACACTCCCTCTTTCTCGGGTCCGGCATCGTCCAACCCCGTCTCCTCGAATACGACATCAAAAACGGCACGCTCCTCAAAACCACCGCTCCCAGCAGCCACCCCGACGTCCCCGGCACGCCCTCCAAAGATGACAAATCCTTCTATCACCCCTCCATCTCCGCCATCAACTTCTGCCTCAACTACTCCTACGCCGAGCTCTGCCTCTCCCTCTTCACCTTCGCCCTCTTCGTCAACAGCGCAATCCTCATCGTCGCGGGCGCCTCCCTGTACCCCACCTCCCCCGACTCCTCCCCCTCCCTCTTCAGCATCCACGATCTCCTCTCCTCCTCCATCGCGCCCGCCGCCGGCACCATCTTCGCTCTCGCTCTCCTGCTGTCCGGTGTTTCCGCAGGCGTGATCTGTACGATTGCCGGGCAGATGGTGTCGGAAGGGCATTTGAACTGGACGTTGCCGCCTTGGTTGCGTAGATTGGTCACGCGGAGTATTAGCATTACGCCGAGTATTATCATTGCAGGCGCGGTGGGGAGGAATGGACTGGATGCCGCGTTGAATGCGACGCAGGTTACGCTTAGTGTGGTGTTGCCGTTTGTGAGTGCGCCGTTGATTTATTTTACTTGTAGGGGGAAGTATATGACGGTGCATGCTGTGCCGCAGGGGATGGGGGGTGTGGCGAGTGTGGCTAGTGGGGATGAGGAGGAGGAGGGGATTGAAGGTCAAAATCAAAGTGAAAGTAGAAATGATGGACATGCTGGAGCGCAAAGTGGTGGTGAGACGAGTGGTGATGATGCGGGGAGAAGGTCGAAAGAGCCCTCAGGGGTGGATGAACAACCTAGCGATGATGCGCTGCAAAACTCAGAAACAGCGCAGAGTTGGAGAGAGGGCCCAAGGAGGAGAATAGCAACATCTGGCGCACTTCCCACTGCCACGGCAAACACCCCATCGCGAAACCTATCTGTCAGATCCAGAACCACCCTCCGCAGATCCGCGACTGTTAATGAGCAAAACGGTAGTCGCCTAAGGAACGACGGCGCCGATGGGACACAGGATGTCGAATCTGGTATGGCGACAGCGCAGGGGCCGCAGACGATACATATGAAGAACCATTGGATTACGGCTGGGTTGGCGATTGTTATTTGGCTGGTGAGTGACTCTCATACAAAACCACGCGCAATCTCCGTGCTGGGTTTACGATCGTGTTGGCTTGATGATGTTCAGGGTGCTAATGTATTGTGGAATAGGTTATTACGGTCATGAATGTGGCGAATTTGGTGTTGCTTGGGCTTGGGGACTAAGGGGCCTGAAGAGTGGTAAAGCTTGTGTGGGCTCGGTGCAGATGATCGACTAGACAGGCGCGCGCGTGTGTTTGTGTGTATACCCATGGAATGAAAAGGTCGAAGCCGTCTTGTTCGGTGTCTTGAAACGTGCGTGGTATGAAGCCTGGTCCTGAAAGCAAGCCGGGCCCGTTTCGATTCAAGCCTTTGGATTGGAGCGTCTTTCGGTTGCGTGTTTTGGCATTCTGCGTTTCGTAGTCATGAGAAAGGGGGCTCTTTCGCGACGCAGCGATTGACCAATGATGAGTGAGGACGAGTGGGCGCAACGAGACCAGGCTGGGAAGCCCATTAGGCTGGTAGTGCACGTATCTACAGTATGTGTCTTGAGTGCAAAAGGATAACAAAAAGAGTATTCTTCAATGTTCAAGTCTGATGATCCTACGTGGTGCGAACTGCGAAGTTCGGATCTTCAAAACCTTGGTACCGTGGACCATGAAATGACAGATTGTGTGAGGGGTATGTAAGATTGGGGTTACCGGATCGGCCTAGGGAGGGACTCGCACCATGGGCATCAATTTACGAAATTGTAATTATCGGGTATACGCGTGCATGGCAGTGGTTTGGCGACGAGCTGCGACGAGCTGCGAATGTAGGGATATTAAATTACAGAGAGCGAATCATGCGAGCTATAGAGGATTTGTGCGTCTGTGCTTTTGGGACTCGGGACTGGGCTGTGAAAATCAGATTTTGATATGTGAGTGATGGGTGGACTGGAAATGAGGGCGAGATGGGGTGTAGTCCAGCTGTCGAAGCTGGATTGGGGAGGAAACAGCCACCCTCACAGCTGACCTTCGCACAACGACATTCAGCTTGGGCTGTAGTCACGATTGCTGCACACTTCCAGTTCATTCCCAAGTGCTCAGTTTTCTGCTATTTCGAATACGTTCCTGCGAACAGTGGGAAGGGAAAGCGCAAAATGGGATAGTCAGAATGAAGGCGGATCGAGGCGAAAGCTACAACTTCGGAATCTACGCCCGCAGTCACTCCTGGACAGTGGAATTGCGCCATGGAAATTATCGATCTTGCCGCACGCTTTCGTGCGAGACTTGCAGCTTTCTGGACATGTTCTAGTGAGGCATTGCGAACAAGGATGCGAAAAGACGGGAAAGTCGAAGGCAGCTCAGGGTGAAGCTCCAATCTTGAGCATTCGCCGCGCATTTCGGTCTTGCTACCTCCAGCTTTCTGAATATCTTCTAAGTAGGCCTCGATGCATCGCGCTTTAGGTAGATTGTGACCAGGTCATCGACGGATTAGCAGCTGGTCCTCCAAGCCAATTTTCGCACACATCTCGGGGCTCCGGCCACAGTATGCTGTGGCATTGCTGCCTTACTGTCCATCTTCATCCAACCAGCCTTCGAAAACCGAATACATTCATCTCTTTTCCTAGCCTCTGAGGCTTTGACTCACGAAACACTTCGTCCCTTGGTTGAGCGTCGCCCGAACACTGGTAGCGACGACGGGAAGCTTTGTCGGGAGACACATAACCCACAAGATAAGGATAGAGACTAAGAAAAGCCCACTGGCGAGAAAAGAATAATAAATCCAAGAACTGGAACGCCAAGACTCCGATGTTCTCATAAATTGAAGCCTCGCACTCTCTCTGTCTCTCTCTCTCTCTCTCTCGCACACACGCTTCCCACACTTGACCACACTCGAAATTCGAAACTTCAACTTCAAGACCTTGCAAAGACGACAGACCATCAGCAAACCTGCTGCCTCTCAAGCCAACAGGTACAGCTTATTCTCCCTCCCGAGTTTCATGCCTTGAGATCCTAACAGAGTCAAGTCCTTGCTGCCCAGACACCGTTCTTGTTGCTCAGACACCACAATCTGCCTTGCGTTTGGAAACCAACCAACCCACCAACTTCAAAATTTCAGATCTCCGAGTTCTTCGGGCTGAAACTTGAAAACCACCTTCACATTTTCAGATCTCCGAGTTCTTCGGGCTGAAACTTGAAACACCAACCTCAAGACTTCAAATCCCCGAGTCCTTCGGGTTGAAACTTGAGCACCACCTTCACAGCTTCGAAATCCCATACGAAGCCCCTCACGCTTTCCACACCGGCCCGAGTACTTCGAGCCAAGTCGAAAGCATCTTCACCTCGGCGCACATACCGTCGAAACACACATACCCAACTGTCCCAAGCACAGTTCCACGAATAACCACCTACCTTCAAACCCATACAGCACCAAGTGCCTCACTCTGGAAATATGTCTATGGCTCAAATGGCTTCATATCTCCACAGCATGGATGTCGCTGAGGGCACTGGCCTGGATTTCCCCCACAGACTCTCGGGTACACCAGCCCTTGCTCCCCTCGAGAATGAAAACATCGAGGAACACATGGAAGATGTCGGTCTTCCGCAACAGCCAGATGACAGGGAAGCGTCACCATGGATGCCCTGGGAAACCCCAGCACTCGTAGCATCACCAGACCTTGCTCCCGTCGAGAACGACGACAATGATGCTGAGGAGGACTATGCTCCGTTTTACAGC
The DNA here is from genome assembly GCA_037179335.1 of Cyclaneusma minus. Taxonomy (NCBI): domain Eukaryota; kingdom Fungi; phylum Ascomycota; class Leotiomycetes; order Marthamycetales; family Marthamycetaceae; genus Cyclaneusma; species Cyclaneusma minus. Next base: position 21,011 of record JAKZHN010000027.1, on the reverse strand, counting down.
GAGGAGTTTTATGATATCCATGCGGATGATATGTTTCGTCCCGATGCTGGACACCCGAGTTTGCCAGAGAATGGCTATGAGAGTGGAGCTCAGGGACCTTCAAGTGCCAAGAGAGGACGAGATGATGACGAGGATGAAGAAGGCGACGATGAGCGCCCTTCTCCCTCGAAAAGACACCGGGGAGTAGTCGTTCATGACGATGATGATGAAGAAGGCAGAGAAGGAGAATGGGAAGGAGCCGATGAAGAACAAGGAGTCGAGGAAGAACAAGAGGTTGACTGGGTCGAATTCTTCGAAAACGAACTGGCACCAGAGTCAGAAGAAGACGATTCGGAACCAGAGTCAGAAGAAGACGATTGGGATTCAGAGTCAGAAGAACCCCGGGAAGTCGAAGAGAGATCACCAACTCCCGAGCTCATCCAGTATCGCCCCGCCACCGTCTTTGATTTCGAAGCCTGGGAGGCCGCCGACCCGAAGAGCAATGATGACTACGACTACCTACAAGATTACTGGGATATGGACGAGCCTGCTTTCCACCAACTCGAGTTTGATGAATCGGAAAACGAAAAGATCAAGAATGACAGCCGGTGGGAAGGATTGCAGTTGCATCACGATTTGGTGTGCTATGGCGGATCTAAATGTGATAAGGGGTGCCAATGTCATCACCTGACATTTTCGCTGCCGAATGCAGATGGCACGGTGGGAAGGCGGAGATGGAGATTGACGCGAGGAGCAGAAGAATTGTATCTCCGACATGTGAGAAGGTCGTTCGTGAGACGGTTTGAGAAGAGGGTGAAGAAAATGGTGCTGCAGGTGATGGAAGAGAAGGTTCAACCGCCGAGTTATATGAAGGTTATGGTGGTGGAGTGTAGGAGGGTGGTTTACACGAAGGTGAAGGAGATGACGGAGGAATGGAAGAGTGCGTTGTGGAAGATTTTACCGGAGGCTCATAAGGCCGGGGGAGATTGGGTAGTGATCACGACGATGGAGTTGGCTATTGACGAGGATGAGATGAACCTCAGGGCGTTGAGAGAGCGCTGCGGAAAAATGATCAGTCGGCGATAGGTGTGGAGGGGGTAACGACAAAGTGGGCGAAATTGTCCTGGATTACTGGATTGACTTCTATCACTCGACACAAGCCATATCCTCGACTTTCGAATTGCGCACAGGAGAATCACACGACATCAACGACATCAACGACATCGACGACATCGACGACATCGACACTGGGGGGGAAACGGAAAGCATACTACTCGCATTTTGCTGGCATCGTTTGGAAGGCGGGCTTTGAAGCCATGTCTTGAGAGAATTTGGAGAGCATGCATGGGAAGAACAAGAAGCATGAGCAGAGCATGAGCAGAGCATGAGCAGGGCAGTGATGAAAGCACGAGCATGGATATCGGAAATGGGCAGCATTGGATGACCCAAGACAATTTGAGGGGCTGCTAAGGAAATCTTCATATACACAAAAAGGAAGCTGTTTCCACAACCCTCTTGAGTCTTTGACGTGAATCTCGAAGTGATGATGTATGTGACAAGAGACAAGTAACAACATGTAGATCAAGATTCTCTTTTCCAAGTACGTGAGGGTAAAAAGTACGAGATGACAAGCATTGCCTGAAAACCAGTCCTAATGATCAGGAGTAATGCAAGTGATTAGAAGCAATACAGATGATTCTCAATTCACAGGTGTATTGTGCAGTAGGATTTAAGAAGCAGGGAATCAGGAAACGAGCCAGGAATTAATTGTGGTGATGAGGGGAGTTGGGCGGAGCTTGTGTGTATTAATGAAGAATAATGAATAACGGGGATATCCCATGTTTCGCGTCTGGCAATCAGGGTCTTCTTGCTAGCCCTTAGCAAAAATCACGAACGGAAGGGAGTTTGTGTGTCTCCAAAACTGAACTCGGAGAGTTTCAAGGTTTTTTTTTACGCCGAACAACGCAGGGACTTTTGCCATCGTTATTTGCGTCACTATTGGCATGGTGTTTGCATCGTAATTGACATCATTTGAGCCACGGAGAAACACTGCCACGGGGAATGGAGAAGGGTCCAAAACATCATCTTGGAACCAAGCGAAAGGGTCCAAGACATCATAGGAGGATGAGTTTGCCTCTGGGGGCCCATTTCATGACGTTTTCGGGCATACCTTATGTAAATACCCAGCCACACTTATCAGCTTGGAATTCGGATGGAGCAAAAGCCCCTCGGATCAACAGCGGAAGTCTTGTGTCCTTTGCCTTCCACGGCAGCGTCACCCCTAGCAAAGAGATGCGCATTGCAGTGTCAATTCCACTTTTCCTCTCATGACACACCAGTAGGAAGAGGCTCAGATATTGGCCCGGCATGGCCGTCACGACTTCGCGACGATCCGGGGCTCCTCTTTTTCCTGCTTTCGGTGGAGCCAGCCGAGTCGCTGGATGGGATTCTGAAATCGCAATGGCCATCCCATGCCAGCACACCCTCCGCACGATCAGCCTTCTTATCGGCGACGTCTCCATAGTGACACAGGGGGCCCACTCTTTCTCAGGCACCGCATGACGTCTGCAGAACGTCAGTCGCAGCGGTGCGCGCCCGTTCAAGCCGGTTCCTGGAGGGGCGCGATGCAAAGGGATTGGGTCGCATGACGCCCAAACTGTCGCGCTGAGGCTGAAGAGAGACCCCCTTTCCTTTCCGGGGCAGCGTTCTGTGGCCGTGGCGTTGGGAGCAGGGCGTCGCCAAAAGCTTAAAGCGATGTGACTGCATCACAGCCTCATCCGCAAACATTGGCCAATTCGTGGGCGCAGGGATGGCGCTCCCGCAATTGCCAATGCTGAAGGCGGAATGCGACAACGCGGCCCAGGCACCGATTCTGAAATGCGGAGAGCAGTAAATCTGTTTCGCGGTCAGCGGTTGTGAATCGTCGATGATTGATATATTGACATGAAGATGTGTGTCCCGTTGGCTTCATGGCCCACAGGCAACATATGCTTTGGTGCCCAAGTCCGAATGGCCCCCGCCTTGGCCGAGCTCTCTCGAAACTTCCACACCGTGATTCTCGTGACCGCGACGGCGCGTGGGATGGCTCAACAGAGCTCAACAGAACTCGATGGACCTGCTGCACTGCAACGCGGCTGGTGAATACGGGCTTGCTGCAGCGCACACACATTTGTGATTTGGAGGGACTTACAAATTCGACGACTCCAGACTCGGTCTCAGTTCACCGCAATCTCAGCCATTTCCCCAGGGGCTCACTCTGCAATCTCCCTCCTCCACGGGACCTCCGCAGAAGAAAAGTTCACGATAGTGTGGGGCCGCGGAGGTTGGACGGCAGGTGAATTTTCCATCAATCTCCTCTGAAGCGGGGCCCCACGGCATCACATGCCAGCTATGGGCTATTTTGAGCGATGTTCTAGACGACAGATGGAGGCTTGGGGGCACTGGGTTGAGAGGCCGCGCACTCGTTGCTGAGAGGCTCACCGTCAGAATAGAGTAAGCTGGCAGGGCAGAATGCAAAGCTGCACGAGGCCAAAAGAGATGGAGCTCTTGAGAGGTTTTGGGCCGGCAGCCGCTGCAAAGGAGGGATGCAACAGCCTGCAACACTTGGGCAGGGTTCGATGGCACAGACCAGGCCGCCGGTGCACCTGCTAGTATGCAAGTCTTGGCGCTGCTCGTGTTAATGGCATTTTCGATTTCAGATCCTGACAGCGTCATCTCGCGTCAGACCGGGTTGACAGAGGGATTGACGCTCCACCTTCTAACTACAGTAGTAGATTTGATAGATCCAGGCTAGTAGCAATTGCTAGTTTCGACAGAAAAGGGAATTGTGGAAGTAATATCATGCCGTTCTCATTTGGAGCGTGTAAATTTTCAAACTCATTTTTACAAAATTCTGTATATCTACTGCTGTCACGTCAACTCGCACAAATGACGGTGGCGCCGAAAAATGCGACAGGCACAACCACACATATCACATCGACTCGGATTCATGTTACTCTTCTGGTTCAAGCTCCAAGTGCCCCAGCACAAACCCCGCCTTTCCTTCCCAATATCTGTGCCGCCGCTGTCCGCTTGGCCGCGTCTGCCCCCTAAGAGGTTAAGCTTCCCTTTCTTTGTCCCACACCCCGACCTGCCGCCAAGCTGCACCACCTGGGGACAAACTCTGGGTCCCCTCGACCGACAGAGAGTCCAGACGTAACTTGGGTCCTCCTATGCCGGCGCCATGTCCGGTCAGACATCATCGCCCACTCAGAGTACATGTATTGCTGGAGCGAGCACTACTTCATCTGTCCTCCCCCTCCGTTTTCCCCTTTCCAATTCCCAATCCAATCTTCTCTCCAAAATACACTACAAGTACTACACTCTCCGACCAATCCTCTCTGAACAAAGCCTTCCTCACTCCAAACCGCCTTAACCATCTTCGTCGACTTCTTTGTCCTCCGTACCGAAGTTCTGTCACCACACCCCTTCGCAACTACTTCTTTCAACTTAAATCCCGACTTAGCCTACCAACGACTGTGATACCCCGGTCCGGCTTCTCTGGCACACCTCATCTTCAACACAGCACATATACTAGAGCTGTCGACGTCCACCCTAGCGCAATTAGCCCGAGCATGTCCCCAAGCGCAATCCATTCGGTAAACGGCTCAGCTGGTGTCACACCCAGCCCTACACTCAAAAGGCTCGACGACCCCATCAAGGTCAAAGAGCCTACGCCGCAATCCGAACATGTTGAGTCGGTGAACATGCTTGGCTCCAAGGGCAGTGAGGCAGTTTTGCCAGGAGACTTGACACAAACCGATGAGGAGACGAATAACAAATGGTTCATTGGTAGCATAGATCAGGGAACCACTTCCTCCAGATTTCTGATCTTCGATGGAGAGGGTAACCCGGTCGCAAGCCATCAGATCGAGTTCGAACAGCACTATCCTGAGTCTGGGTAAGTTTTCTTCAATCTCCCTATCTTCACATTAAACGTAACCGTTAAATTTCTCAATCACATCGAGTTTCTGCTAACCTGGCGGTTTTCAAACAGATGGCACGAACATGATCCCCAAGAACTGGTCTCCTCCGTCGAAGAATGTATCGAGAAGGCCACCGAGAAGTTCCTCGACCTTGGATATTCCAAGGACTCGATAAAAGCCATTGGCATCACGAATCAGCGTGAGACTACACTCGTCTGGGACAGTGAAACCGGCGAGCCCCTCTACAATGCCATCGCCTGGCCCGACACCCGTACCAAAGATCTGGTGCGCGAATACAGACAGCGACCAGGGGCTGACGACTTGTTGCAAATTACCGGACTTCCGCTCTCTACCTACCCTTCGGCCATGAAGATCAGATGGCTCTACGAGAATGTCGAGGAGGTCAAGCAGGCTTACGACGAGGGCCGCTGTGCCTTCGGTACCGTTGACACCTGGCTGATCTACAAGCTGAACGGCGCCACAAAAGCTAACATCCACGTCACCGACACGACCAATGCGTCACGAACCATGTTCATGAACCTCCATACCCGCAAATATGACGACACCACGCTGAAATTCTTCGGCATTGACAAATCAAAACTCCGCCTCCCCAAGATCGTCCCCTCCTCCGATTCCTCAGCCTACGGTGAATTGGAACACGGTATCCTCAAAGGCACCAAGATTGCCGGCTGCTTGGGAGACCAGTCTGCTGCCCTGGTCGGTCAATGCGGCTTCGCACCCGGCCAAGCTAAGAACACCTACGGTACGGGCTGTTTCCTCCTCTACAACGTCGGCAACAAGCCCGTAATTTCCAAATATGGCCTCCTCGCCACTGTCGCCTACGACTTCGGCGACAAGCGCGAGCCCATCTACGCACTCGAAGGCTCCATCGCTGTCGCCGGTTCTGGCGTCAAGTTCCTCATGAACAACCTTGGTTTCATCGCCCACAGCAGCAAGATCACCGAGCTCGCCGAAACTGTGACCAACAACGGCGGTGTCGTATTCGTTACCGCTTTCTCTGGTCTCTTTGCTCCTTACTGGATCGATGATGCCAAGGGAACGCTGTTTGGAATCACGCAGCACACGCAGCGTGGACACATTGCCCGCGCTACGCTCGAAGCTACGTGTTTCCAGACCCGCGCTATTCTTCAGGCTATGGAGAAAGATAGCAATCACCGCCTCGAAGACCTCGCTGTCGATGGCGGCATGTCGAATAGCGATCTGTGCATGCAGACGCAAGCAGACATCATCGGCATCCCCGTCGACCGACCCGTGATGCGCGAAACTACCGCCTTGGGAGCAGCCATCGCAGCCGGTTTCGCCGTGGGTGTGTTTAAGGAATTTGATGCTGTGCGCGACAAGGTGCGGAAGAGCGGCAAGGAAGACCGCAGGGTCTTTGAGCCGCAGATTCCGCGCGAGCAGAGCGACAAGATGATGGCGAAGTGGGAGAAGGCGGTGGAGATGAGTAAGGGGTGGAGTAATGAGGATGAGAAGAAGGAGCATGAGGCGCATGAGGAGGCGGAGAGGGAGAAGGAGAGGAAGGCTTATTATCATGGGAGGGTGCAGAATTGATCGATGATACTGAGGTGGCGGTGGGACCCGGGTGGGAGGAGGGAAATTACATCGTTTTGGGAATGGGAAGAGGGGAGGTGGGATGTGTGACATGATACCTTGGCGAAAACCTGCGCCTGGAGTCGTGGCGTCAGATATTAGATAGGAGGACCCGTGTGGTCGTGAGTGTCCGATGGACTATTTGTAGCTTTTAATGATAATGCCTCTACGATGATTCCTTTGGAGACTTGAGAAGTGTGATTTTGGTGTGCTTGTAACCCGGTAAGGATAGTATGCGATCGGTACATTCTACTCTAAGGCACTCTCTGTAAATTGTAATAAATCTTGAACTGAGTTTAACACCCATCTATATGCTGAGTTCTCGAATCTCCATTACTGATTATCTACTATAGGATCGTCTCAATACTGAAACCTCTCCGAAGCCTAGAAAGTAGAAGACATCCCCGAATCCCCTGATCATGGAATGGTGGAACTTTTTTTTATTTTACATTCGATCCTCTCATTTTAACATCTTCACATTTCGACATTTTCACATCTCCACATCTCCATCTGTCCCGAAAACTTTGTTTCGCTTTATTTTGTATCTAACTTTGCAATTGAACTCCAGATTCAAACCCCCCGCCACATCCGCAATCGCATCCTGACAAATAAAACACATCCTAAAATATCTCATACATCAATATTTGTTATTTCAGGTTTCTCCCAGGAAATTTTCCTGAGCCTTATGTAGTAATTGAGGACTCCGTAAACTGCGCCGCTCTCTCCCACCCCTTCTCAGGAGAGAGGGCGATTTCGACTAGACTATTTAATTTCAAAATTGAATACAGCTAGAGGGGTGGCACAAACCAGAAAAATAAACAAAAACGAGGAGCTTTCCCCAAAAAGCTATTAGCAAGCAATCCGACAGGCATAGCACTAACCACCTCACCTTTGCTAGCTGTGTTTAATTTTGAAATTAAATAGTCTAGTCGAAATCGCCCTTTTTCTAGGGAAGGGTCGGGAAGAAAGAGGGCGTAGTTCACGAAGTCCTCAATTAGCAGTTCAAAAATTTCTACATCCTCAAGTTCTCCAGAGATTCAAATTTTAAGCATAAAACTAGCGTGTGGGAGACAGTTCTGGCGTTTTTCCGAATTCGATCTAGCCCTGTAGCGTCGGAGTCGGCTGCCGCACGGGCCGGTCTGTAGCCCCTTTTCTGCCGGGCTGTCCGACGTTCACTTGACGACGAGGCTGAAGTTGGGAAATTTGACAAACATCCCGAAGTTGAAAGATTCAAGGAAGGAACAAGGAAGGTTGTGTTTCTGCGGCTTGGTTTTGGTCGCGCGTCATTCGTTTGGAAACTAGGTATTGTGCGAAAACGTGCAGGATTTTGGGGGAAATTGGAAGAGAAGGATTGGCGGAAGATCTGAGAGAGTGAAGACGGAAAGCGCAGCTGAGAAACAGAGAAAAAAAAGGGAAAGGGGTGAGACGGATTGGGGAGGCTGGACGGGCTGCGGCAGGAAGCGCGTTGTTGGAAGGTGAAGGACGGAGGTGACGGAGGTGAAGGGAGCGCAGACGGCGGGAATTGGACCGGAGCAAGCAACGGGTTCGAAAATAGGAAATCAACAATGGACAACAGCAACAGCAACATGCAGCGCAAAGACCTCCCCTCCGAGCCCAAAGACCTGTCATCCAGCGGCAACGGATCGGAATCTCCAGCAGTCATGGATTCGAAAGCTCTTGAAGCTGGCTATGGCAGTACCGCAAATACCGCTACCGACACTCCCGCGGGCACGAAGAGAAGTCTGGGAACTATTCTGGGCTTCACGGCTTTGAAACAACGATACGATGCCAGATTTCCGCCATACAGCACGTATTGGCTTGGAAAGCAGAGGAGGTTCTGGGAATGGGTGGTCGCGGGGGTGTTGGGAGGAGTGTTGGTGTTGGCCATTGCGCTGGGTGTGGGGTTGGGTGTGGGGCTCAAGGGGTCTAGTGGCAGGTATGTTCACGTGGTTTCCTTCTCAATGCACTTGGTTTCATGGGTACGTCTCCGGTGCTGGAATGCGATGCTTGGTGTTTTGGCATTCTGCCATTCACTGCTTCGGGAACTTGGGGGAACGAATCACCGAAGTTCAGCGGCTTGTTGTTTGCCTTGGTTCAAGCCACGCTACTCGGGACATTGGCATGGGAAAGCTGCGATATTGTTTCACTCTTGCTCGACACATCAAAGGCAACACAGCTAACTCACACCTATCACAGCAGCTCCTCGAGCTCCCTCACACCCGGCACGACCCAAACCGGCGACCTCACCTACTACGCCCCAGGTCTCGGCGCCTGCGGCATCACGTCCTCGAGTTCGCAAATGATAGTCGCCGTGTCACATGTTCTGTTCGACGCGGCAGCGAACAGCTCAGATCCTAATAGCAATCCGTTGTGTGGAAGAATGATTCGGGTGCAGAGGGATGGGAAGAGTGTGGATGTGGAGGTGGTGGATCGTTGTGTGGGCTGTGAGAGTGAGGATCTGGATTTGAGTCCGGGGGCTTTTGAGAAGTTGGCTGACGAGGCGTTGGGGAGGGTGGAGGGGACGTGGGCGTGGTTGAGCTGAGGGGATGGGAATGGAGGGGCGTGGAAGGGGTGGGTGGTGTATGCTAGATGGGTGGGGGTTGGAGGGGCGTTGGGTGTACATATTCAAAGGCTTCTTGTATCAAGTTTCTGGGCGTGGTGGAGCTGCAAGGAGCTGGTAGGACGGTTGGAGGTGGAAGAGGCGTCCGGTGTACTTAGCATAATGATGTGATGGAGCTCGTTTTGAATGTTGTTTTGCTCTCGTGGTCGTGCTGCAGGGTGCTGACGAGCGCGTAAGGGTAGAGAGAGCAGCTTTGGAGGACAGTGTTTGTTTTGCTCTTTCGTTCTGTGCTGGGAGGCTGGCAAGCTCACGAGGGGAGAGAGAACAACAAGCTTTGGAGGACAAGGATGCACATATTCACGGGCTGCATGTATCTAGTCTGTGGTAGGCAGAGACCCGGAGAGCACTGATGGGGAAGTCAGGTGCTCAGCGAGGCGTTTACGGTGTGCGAAAAATTGAACATGGGAAAAAGGGTGCGGGGGCTGGCATATAGTTCCAGAATGGTAACCAAATTCCATCGCTTCTCCCCCGATGGTGCAATGGTTCTAGGCCCGCCCTTCAGGACTTTCGGGTCGCTGGAGGCCTGGTCTCCCTAGGCTAATTCGACTGTGGCATTGGGGGAGAAGCAGGTAACTATACCCCCGGTTCGAGTCACTTTGCTAACATCCTATAGGTTTATATACTATTAAGCACTTTCAAAGAGCCCATTTTTTTGCTTTTTTTTAAGCCTTTACAAAAAACCATTTATATTCTTCTAACGGGCGCGGTTGAGCAGAAAGATGGAAAGGAGGTCAGTCGGTCGTTGTTCTTTTCGGTTTCTTTTTGCGGAATGAACAGCAGCAGCCGAGTCGCTTGCAGCTCGCTAGAAACGACAACAGATGACACTCAACAACACTTTACAACAGACGCAACTCGATCCGATGGTCGGGCACTGACGCAAACTCTCAGGTTAGATTTCAGAAAGGTGAATACTCGGCCGTGATCCATCTTTGATCTTCTTTTCCTCCCTCCTCGGCCACTGAACATCCGGGCTAGGCGGGTTTCGAATATCCCCAACACTCCCTTGAATACATGCTATATCATATTATATGTGATGAAATTTAAGACATTCCAATGACGAATAGGCATTAGAGTTCTCAGAAACGTGAGTCCCCACGAGCTTGATCATTTTTCGAAAGTTCGGGGCTTTGCTTTCCGTCGACTTTAAGTCTTTCGTCAGTCCCCACGGGCTTCGTCAGTACTCAAGGACATATCCAGTCACCCTCACTTATCACAGACTCCAGTACTCGCACCCACTTAACGTTTTGAGAGAGCCGGCGTTGCCACCCCGGTATGTAACCCGCTTTGGAGGAATATCTGGAACTGTTGCGCTGACCTTGATATCGTAGACAGCAGTGAACTTGACAGACTACAAAGGTTGAATTGCCGGTGAAGTGGATCGTGAGCGGCAACTTTGTGAAGCGCGAAAATCAGGGATCGCGGAGGAGTCCAACGACATCGAGTGCGAGATGAACAATGTGGGAGCAAGATAGCTGAGTGGCGACCACTTGAGAGATGAGGGTGAAGCCGGAAGAGACATCACGATTTTCGGAAGTTGTTAGTTTGCCGGCTGGTTGTGAAGATGGGTTTTGTAAAAATGGGTTGCTGTCTAGTGTAGAGGTTGACAATGTTTGATAAATACTTAATAAATACTTAACAAATACTTAACAAACACTTGTTAAATACTCAACAGATACTTAACAGATACTTGAGTCCTGATCCATACCTGATAAATACTTGATGAATACTTGATAAATACTTAGGGAAAGCGCAGGGAAAGCCTGGGTCCAGATTATGTAGAAGCGGGATGGATTGAAATACTAGGCCGACTTTAAGTGCTTACTTAATACCAAATCGTGAGTAGATAGTGGGTTTTGGGTTAATAGTGGATCTTGACATTGGAATTTGAGTCGATAGAGAGATTTGAATTGACGGAGAGATATTGAATTTGACGCGCGGAGGGTTTTAATGAGATGGTCTAGCTGGCCGCCCGCAAGAAGGAGCATCATCAGTAATGGGAAAATGACAGGATCGTGGATCATGATACATGTATCCAGAGACATCGGAGATGTTCACCTCTAAACATCCCCGGAGATTGGGAAAATCCTCAGTAATTAGGGATGTTCCCGGTGATCAAGAGCATTATTGGTAATTAGGAGTATTCCAAAGTACCGGAAAATCTGACAATTTCAAATGATAAAACAGAAGCACATTATGACCACCGGACCACTGCCATTTCGGAATTCGGGAAGGGGTGCAGACCTTTTTCGTCCCACTGTAGGTAAAGGTTCTTCAGAGCTTGTTCAAGTTCCAAAGTCTCAAAGCTTCCATCTAGTCTCAAGGCTTTCGTGAGTACCCAAAGGCTTCGGCAACCACTCACTCGGCCCAAGAGCAAGATTTAGTAAGCTTGAGCGGCTTTCAGTCACAAGTCTGGGAAGATTCTCATATCCAATTGCTATGCAGATCTTTCCCTCGATAAGAAAGCCTGTTTCAGTGAAGCATTGCGGTTCTCAGCTTGACGCCGGTAAACGGCGAAGCTTGCTCTCCACCGGTGACTTGATAGCAAAAGGTTTGTAGTCGAGGGTCACTTTCAACCGTTAGAGCTTGCTTTGGCAAGCCGTCAAATCTCTGTTAAAGATATAAATGCCGATAGTGGATCGATGTAGTGGGAGTGTTGCCATATAGAGAGCATTAAGTAGCAGCCGCTGTAGTTCATAGGTGGTGGTGGAGCTGAGGTTATGGAGCTCCGACTAGCATCTATAGATCTCGCAACATATATTGTTGCCGTCGAAACTTCCCACGACCGGTTTAAATTAGACTTGCCGCTTACTTCTCGCCTTTTTCGCACCTTCACGAGGTAAGGCCTCAGTTTATCACAAATCGGCTCTCGGCTTTTCATCCTTCCATATCACATTTCCGCAACTGCGCTAAAACAAGCGACCGAGGCCATCCAGGCTATAAAACCACAGACTCCCTCGCTTTCTACACTCCCTACTGTTCTGCATACATTACAACGCAATCATGACCTTCATAAACCTCAAAACATGGGAACCGAACGCCCGCAAGGTCTTCTTCACCGGAGTGTTCAACAAGGGTGTCGGGCAAATGATCACCATTGCAGACATCACCTCCAAGGTCCAAGTTAGGCTCCCAAAGCTTCCGACCAACCGCTATGATCTCTACTCATCGATGACCTACGTACAATTCGCCAAGGACGTAGATGCGCTCAACAACACCCTCCTCGCCGACCGCGAACGCATGGACGCCGAGTGGATTGAGCTCGTCGATTCCCTCGCCTTCAAGATGATGGAGGAAACGCCCCAGGTCAGAGACTACGCCATCAATGGCCTCTTCTACTGTCGTCAGCTCGTAAGTCCCCTTCTCCTTTGGCACTGAAAGTTGAAACAAACCCCTGTCGGCGTCATATACCTGGGCAGCGCAGTACGCCCTATGCAATCCCTGTCAGCCATTGCGTCTGCCAGACCGTCGATGATAACTTCAATTGCGCAAAGAGACCACCATGCTGATTTTCTTCTCGCGTCTAGGGTCTCGGCCACAGTACTCAGGCCAAGCAAGAAGTGGAGGAATACTGGGCAAACAAGAAAGCTCGGTACAGCAGAGTTGCTTTCTCGACCGAAGCTTGGGACTTCGAGAAGGACTTGGAGGAATTCGACATGGATTAGGGAAGTTGCTTCTGTGACGAGACAGCTTCAGACTAGGAGGCTCTCTCGAGCAGAGCTGTAATGCAATCCAGATAAACCTTTCTCGAATGAGCGCGGGAAAACATGTGTATGACTATGAAGCTACGTGACTGTGCAGGTGACTGCGCCGCTAGGGGTCTTACCACAGGCCCACCACCACTTAAGTAGGAGTTTCAAAGAGCTCCTCCTTCCCTTTCCAGTCACCAACCAATTAGCACACCCGTTACCATAGCAGTACATGCCTTCAGTGATTCGACTGCAACTCTATTGAACCGACATGTTCACGCAGATAGTTCCCGCCTTCCCAAGGTGAGCTGTTTAAAAAATTCAAACCTAGACACCAAGTTTCTTGTTAGCATTCTTAACCCTCGACTACTTCTGCGTACCTCGAAAGCTATCTGATAGTCTCCTGGCGACTCTTTGGGGGAGTAACCAATTGAGGCGGGGGAGCTCGAAATATTCTGAGGGGCACCCCTGATACCCAATCAGAGCGTTGGCTTTTGTAAACACTGGCAGTTACTACGTAGCGATGTGATATATTCTCCACCAAATATCAGCCTCCATACCCCTGAGAGTATTCTCTAATCGAATAACCATGCTTGTACCCCAATTCGGAGGCTTGAATTAAGAGTATGTTAACTCGCCATCTAGACTTCCTAAGAAGACGAGTTACATACCATAATCCAAACTCCTGTTTTTCGATCTCTACCCGATGCCATGATCGCTTGATCGGGACTGGTTTAATCTTGTACCTAATTCACGAGTTACAGACCATAATCCGAATCTCCTGTTTACAACCTTTACCTGCTACCGTGCTTAAATCAAGATCAGATCCATGTCGTAACCACGAGAACGTTCTTGATGAGTTTGATGAGTGAGGATCTTCCCAGGCACCGAGGCAATTCCCAATCACTGAGAATATCACTGACAATCGCAAGATACGCTTCCTTTCCGGGAGAGTTATGTAATTCAAGCTACGATTCTTGCTTCGAGCCAATATCAATCAAATGGCGAGCCATCCTTTAAGCAAGAGCGACCGTTGACAACGGCTCCGGGGATGGGTTTCTCGCCTTGGGGAGCCTTGGCAGGAATAGGGGTTATGATATTTTAACGCGGATTGTGAACCATTACTTGAGAGCCGTGGTTAGCATTGCCATGGCGGCGATGTTCCAATATATAACATTATAGACATGATTAATACAAGCGATGAGTTCAGCTAAGTTTGCTGTACTTGGCACTCCAATGACATACTACTGTGAAGATTAGCAGTGTCGAAAATGCTTTCGACCGAAGGGCAAAGACTATCCGGTGCAGGGAAAAACGATTTGCCGGTTACCCGCAGAAATCCCGACCTACGTAGGGTCGTTTGACCCGCTTTTCCGGCTTGCGGAAGGCGCAATAGCTTACTAAGCATTTATTAAGCAAGGTCCCCAGCCACAGCTATAGCCACAGCCAGCTATAGCCAGCCACAGCCAATTACCAGCCACAGCTAGCCAGCAGCTAGCTATAATCAGCCAGCTAGCTATAGCCAGCCATTTTGGGGTCCGCGACGCAGGGAAAGAGCGAAGCTCTTGACCGGAGGAGCGGTCGCGAACATATAGTATTTTAATTTATAGCATTATATAAACTTGTGCGCACCGATAGTCGGTCGAAAGAGTGGCGCGCGCCTTTAGCGCGCCGTGCACAATATATAATTGTTTGACCAAGGCCACTCAGCTATTGGTGGCTGCTTACGAAGCAGCCAAGACCAATAATAGCTTCAAAAAAAACGTTGCAACGCTCCTTTAATCCATTATCTACAATACTATATTAAAACCACCTATTACCCTATTATTGCATGCAATACTTTATTTTTAATTAAATTAATATTAATTAATATTCCTTTATTAAAACACAAATTAGCTAAATTATTTTAAAAAAGGCAATTTAAACCTGCTTAATTAAAATGAAAAAAAAAACTTAGCTATTAGCAATTAAATTTATATTAAAAACCTTTTTTTTAATTGATTTGAACTTATTAAAAGCATTTTATTTTTTAAAATTTACTTTTTAATTATTTTAATTTAAAATTTTTTAAAAAAAATTTAAAAATTTAAAACCTAAAACTAATATGCTTTTTTAATTACTATTTTAATTTCATTGCAATTATATTTATTACGATATAATAACAGATCTTTTATAATTATAAAAGCTTGGTAACCTATAAAATATAAACCTTATTAAAAATACCTTTTTTTACCAATTTTTCCAACGTCTTTAATCGAAATTTAAAAACTTAGAATTTAAAGCTATATAATTTAATTCCAATTAAATTAAAAAAATCCGTAATTCGTTTTTTAATTTAAATTAAAAAATTATAAAAACTTAAATTCCATTATTTGCAACCCTATTTCCTATCGCCAATTTATTACCGATATAGCAATATAGCAATACCAATTTATATTTTAAATATTTGCGATTATTGCGTAATTTATTGCGCAATAAATTTGCAATAAATTTGCAATATTAAAGCATTGTATTTTTGCTTTTAATAGCTATAATAATATCAATAATATTGATAATAATATATTATTATTATTTTCAAAACGATTTTAATATAATATTCTTTTTTATAAATTATATATATATATATATATATTTAAATTTTTTGCTATATTATTTATATTTTACGTTTTTATTTGCTTTGCTATATTGCTTATATATTGTAGTTTTATTTTTATTAAAATAGCATTTATATATTATATATATATTTTAGCTTTAAAATATACCAATTTTTTAAAATTCGAATAGCGCTAAAATTTTATTATTTATATATATTATAATATATATTTAGAAGCCAATTTTTTCATTAATCTTTTATTAGCTTTATTCCAATTTATTAATAAATAATTTCGTATTTTTATATTTTTTGGTATTTTTTTAATTTCTTTTTCCAAATTATTATTATAAAGCATATATTTATATATTTTTTTATTGGGCAATTAAAATATAAAGCTATTTTATAAATACTTTTTTAAGCATTATACTTTTATAAAATATTAAATATATAAAAAATAATAATATGCGCATTTTAAATTATATCCTATTATTTTTTGCTTTTTACTGCATTATTAATTTTATTTATTGCTTTTAATTTCTTTTTATTTTATTATAAAAATACTGGGCTGTTTTGCGATTCTTTTTTTATTTTGCTGCAATTTTTATTGCGCTTTGTATTTAAAAAGCTTGCCGGGAAAATATTAAAGCCGTTTGTTTTTTACAAATAATAATGCATTTTCTATTAATTTTATATTTTTGCTTTATTTTTTAAATATAATAAAAAATAAGCATTGATAAATTAAAATGTAATTTTAATTTTTTATATATTTTAAAATTTAAGCAAATATTTATAATCTTATTATATATTATATTTAAATTAAATATGGTATTATTATATTTGTTTTATGTTATAATAATCTTTTTAAATAATTTATTTTTATTAAATTTTATTATTTATAATAATTTAAAGCTAATGATTTTTCGGATATTAAATTTTCGGCATTAATTTTGGCCTTTTTATAATTGTTTTATTCTAAAATATGCATTTATAATTTTTTAGCCTAAAAAATATATTTTTTATAAAAATATTTATTATTTTCCCGGCTATAATTAATTTTGCTTTTATTGCTTTAAATTACAATCTTTTTATAAATTATATAATAAATAAAAAAAGCAATAAATATAATCGTTTTTTTATAAATTTATATATAAGCGTTTTTTGCAATTAAATTATAAATTTTATAAAAAAAAATATAAAAATTAAATAATAATTAATGCTATTTATTTATGTACGGCCTATAAAAAAATTAATTAATTGGATTTAATATAAATAATCCAATTTATATTAATCAATTTAAAATATAAATTTTATTAATATTATTGCATTAATTTTAAAAATAAAAACAAATTTAATAATTATTTGAATATATATAGCAAAAGCTTATATTATATATAGGCTATTTAATTATATATTTATATTATATATTAATAATTATTATATAATTATATAAATTGCAAAAATTAAATAAAGCTATATATATAGTTTTTGCTATAATAAAATAAAGCTTGGTTTTTAGCAAATCCGGCTTTATATATAATATTAGCTGTATATTATATCGCCAATATTGCTAAATAGCATTATTTAATATATTATATTTTAATTTAAAAAAGGCTTAAAAGGCAATTTTATACCAATTTATAGCCGTAGCTAATTATATTAACATTTTTGCTATATTTAGTTTTTTATTAAATACGCTTGCTTTATTAGCAATATTGCTATGCTTTTATTAATAATTGATCTTTAATTAATTATATATATTAATAATGCTATTATGGCTTTTGGCGTTAACTAGCCTATTTACCGCTTGCTGCGTTTTTAAATTTTCTATTATATTAATATTAATATTATTTTTGGCATTTTAAATATTTAAGCCGCCAATATTGCCTATATTAAATTTTTCCGTATTAATAAAATTAGCATTTAATTTAGTATTGTTTTTAAAAATTTCATTCTTATTTTTATTATTTTTATTTTTTTTAAATATTATTATAGCCAATTTTTCTTTTATTAAAATTTACCCTATTTTTTATTATTATTATTAACTACTTTTTCGCCTTTGTTTTTTTTTGAATAAATGGAAAAAAGGCGGTTTTTCTTTAGTATTAATAAAATTGAAATTATTGCGTTTTTAATGCTTTTTAAAAATGGAATATTATAAAAGCGGTTAATTTAGTCTTAAATTAAATATATAATATCTTTCTTTTAAATAATAAGTATTTTTGCTTTTTTTTATTTTGGTATTGAATTTAGTAAACGATTATTAAGAAAGTTAATTTAGCTAAAAATAAGGATTTTTGTTTTGCTTTTATTACCGCTTTTTAATATTAAGGCATTAGCGCCT
Organism: Cyclaneusma minus; assembly: GCA_037179335.1. Lineage (NCBI taxonomy): Eukaryota > Fungi > Ascomycota > Leotiomycetes > Marthamycetales > Marthamycetaceae > Cyclaneusma > Cyclaneusma minus. Next base: position 3,217 of record JAKZHN010000027.1, on the reverse strand, counting down.
TTATTTGCTATATTAATTTTGCACTTTTTAGCCAGCTGCTTAAAAGGCTTTATTTTATTAATTATTTTAAATATTATTATAATTTAAAGCTTATTTATAATAGTTTAAATTATATAATTGGCTGCAAATTTATATAATAATATAATATATAATTATACTAGATTTTGAAAAGCAGTAATAAAAATAAAATATTGGCAGTATTAGTATAATATATATAGCTTTATATAAATAAATTAGGTATAAAAAAGAAAAAAAAAGAATATATATATATATATATATATATATTATAAATATAATAAATTACTATAATTTGGCGCAATTTATTGCTTTTATTAACGCGCTTATATATTATAAAAAAATTGTGTTGCGTATTTAAAAGCGGTATTACAATAATTTAATAAATATTTAAATATATTTTATTAAATAAAAAAAAATATTCGCGCGAAAAACTTTTTTAATATATTATATTGCATTTTAAACAATTTAGCGTAGCTATAAGCAAGTTTATATTAGCTTTTTTAAATATAGCGCAATTTTTGTTTTTAATAATTTAATAATTCAGGCCAATTTTTAATATAATATTTAAAGCTATATATATAATTCTTTTTTATTGGATAAAAATATTTATTAAATTTCAAAATATTTATTTAATATTTATTTATATAATTAGTTTTTATATTTGCCCCTTTTAATTATTATTATAATGCCTAATTATTATTATTATTATTCTTTAAAAATAGGCAAATATAAAAAAAATAAAATAAAAGCGATTTGCCTATATTTAAAAAGTTTTTTTTAAAAAAAATAAACCTTATTATAAAAAAGCTTAAGAAAATTATTAATTATAATATCCCGTTTTTTATATAATACCCTTTTGGAAATCCCAAACTCGAAAACCGATTTTTTTAATAAATCCATTTGGGCATTAAAAAATAATAATTTAAATAAAAAAAACCTGTTTTTTAATATAAATCCTAATTTAGTAATATTATTATAATTAATTTGTTTTATAAAAGCTTTTTTTATTAATTTAATATTTCCTGGCATTTTAAATTCTAATAGCCTTTTTTATACTATATTTTATTTTTTAAGCGTTCTTTTTAGCCAAAATAAGCCCGGCTACCTTTTTTTATTATTATTTTTGGGCATTTCTATATTATTTTAGCCGCTATCCAACGTTTTCTAATATAAGCTATTTTTTTAATTTTGGCTAAAAGTTTTTTAATCAAATTTAATATATAATAAAAAGTATTCGAAAAATATTATTTGCAATTATTAGCAAAAACCTTTTTTTAAAAAATATATATTATATAAATATTGCTAGTTTTATTGGGTAGCAATTATTAAAAAGAAGTCGCTAATTATTCCAATTTATTTATTATTAAAAATGGCCTAAAATCAATAAATCCGCTATTTGCTATAAAATATTAGTAAATTATTATTAAAATGCAGATTATAAAGCTTGCAAATTAATATAATAAAAAATATTATAAAAAAATAAAATATAAGCCTATATTACCGGGATATTAAATAACTAATATATTAAATATTTGGAAGGCGACAAAAGTTTGCTAAATAAATAAAAAATTTAAATATATTTAAATTTGTTTAAAATAAATAAAAGTTTAAAAAGATAGCAAATAATAGCTAATTTGCAATAATTGTTTTTTAATTATTGCTAAGCCTATTAGCTATATAGGCTTGTAAATATTTTAAAATTAATATAATATATTTATATTTATTAACTATAAAAATAAATTCTATATTATAATATAAATAGCAATAATAATATTATTACAGTGGTTAAAAATAAATTGGCAAATAAGGGTGCGATGTATATATTCCTTAGCTATAAAAAATAGCCGCTGCCTTTTTTAAATAAAAATGGCAGCGCCTAAATATGGTGCGCTAAAAGCCTCGCTTAGCTTTCTTAATAAGCAGCGCTTATTTCCTACGCACCTTTAGCGCACGTGCTTTATAAGGTGCCCGTAAGGCGCCCTTCTCGGCCCCGTATAATAATTGTCCCCCCCTTTATAGCTCCGGGCCCCGGAGCTCCCGAATGCGGACTCTCGCTTTTCGGTAGTCCGGTATTTGGCTTCGGTTATTAATTTTGGCTTTTTATTTTGGCCGCGTAAATCGATAGGCTTTTATTGGTTTGCTATTATTAATAACCACCTTTAAACTTATTATTGCCTAATTTTTAAAGCCTTAAGTTTTGGCATATAAATTGCGCTATTTACCATTGGATCGATTTTAAATTTTTATTTGATTGTTTTTATTATTCCAAATTTCCATTTTTTTATATTAAATTTATTAGGGTTTTATTATTTTTATTGGCTTTGCATATATTATATTAGCTTTTGCGTATACCTTTTTTATAAATGCCGGAAAATTAATATAGCGGCGGCTTATTCCGAATAATTGGTTTTAGGGTTTTTTTAATTTTTTATCCCTTTTTTTTTATACGCGCATTATGCGTTTGCTGCAATAATTGTATATTAATTTTTGGTTGCATTTTAATATAAAATTTCTTTTTGGCTTTTTTGGCAAATTTTAAGGTCTTTTTTTTAATATTTTTTCCTTTATAGCAATTATATTTAATTTTACCGGGGCTTTATTTATATAAAGCAGGCCTTTTCGCCTTTATTAATTTTTTTATTATTATTGCTTATACCCCGCCGCGAAATCGCCCAAATCATGCTCGACGCCGAATCCGCAGGCGCTGCCTCTGTGTCTTCGTCCGAAGCTTCCTCGTCTGTTGTTTCAGAGGGTGTAAACACGCCCGCTTCTTCTGTGCTGCTTGATGCACACCCGTCTGCAGGCCCAGAGAAGAAAGAAAAAAGCAGTCCGGAGGAGCTGGGACCTGATGATGAATATGAGGGCGATTATGTGCCGAGGGGTGATGAGAAGTGGTTGGAGAGACCGAGGTTGAGTAATAGGCTTTTGTTGCTGTTGGGGGGCATCAAATTTGCGTGGGTGTATGCGACGACGGGGGTGTTGGAGAGTTGAGGATTTGAGGGGGAGGTAGGGAATAGGTGTCGTTGGTGAGAGGAAACGGTGGCTGGTCCTTCGTTAGTGTCTAGTGACTGAGTGACTTACTGTGCTTGGGGAAGAAAGGGTTTGTACTATTTTGAGATACTGCAATTGGGGAAAACGGAAACAATTGTCAGCAGATATAGAGATGAGTTTAATGACACATGATGTCACAGATACGGAC